>JBBPKK010000275.1:0-34010 GCA_038089215.1 Tylopilus vinaceipallidus
ATTTTCCATTTTCATTTGCAGTGACCGGGACGCTGGATGCGCCAGACTGGGCGATCTTTGTTTCGGAAGATCATTCCCATGGTCGTGCCCAATTCAATGTCTTTGCAGGTCGGGAAAAGGGTGAATCATGGGGTATGTATACGATGGAGCGCGCATTCAAAAGTGGGAACTCTGGAACGGCGCGATGGTTGGACGTGGACTCCGAGGGTATGTTTGCAAGCAAGGTGTCGTGCGCAACCGGTGGCCACGACGTGGTTGGTGATACAGTCCTGTTGGCAGGGATGCGGTTTGAGCGTGGAATGGAGACCCCAACGGCGATGTCGTTGTAGGATTGGTGTTATTTTGTCGATTTGTATTGGCGTTGTCTGGGGTCACGTGTTGTACATCACGTGCACACACCATCACGTAGTAATGCTGGGCATGTGCTGCGTGGACTCCAGCCCGTCCATCGATGCCTTTGGCGACTCCGACAAGCTGGTCGCCCATTGTTGATGTCCCCTCCCTCGTTCGCACATCAGACCCGCTGGAAACACCCCATTTCTATACACAAGAACTCGCTCTCACCCTGCGTCTCATTGGTTATCGCTGAACCCCAGCAGATACGTTCCCCATCTGCCGCAGTCGACAGTCTGCCCAAACTTCTGCGCAGAGTCATGCCCACTGATCCCTCTCAGTCCAGTACTTTCCCACTCACAGGCGAAGACCACAGACCATCATCCTGCGCTAGGGGGTACTCCTCGCCACCTGTTAATGCTGTCCAGGAGCCCGATCACCCAGTGCTAGGTACAGTCCTGGCCTTGTCTTTCTTTAGATATCCCCCTTGATGGATTCATCACAATCAGATTCCACTCCAGCCACGTCGCCTACTCACGACCAAGTCCCTCAGGCTGTAATTCCTCATGCTAACAGTGATCCCTCACTCCCCCCTGACTTCTCAAGCACTCTGGAGACCAGCCCGCAGGATCCCGCTCCGTCAGCCTCCTCGTCTAACACACGTTCATGGTTTCATGTATTCTCATGGTCTGCCGACAAGAAGTTTTCTGGCGGAGTAACAAACGTTGAAATTAGTTCTGCACCGGATTCTGTTCCCAATAGTGCAGAGCCATCAGAAGACAGTGCCATGGCCGATTGTCCTGCAACCGTTCATCGACCAGACTCAACAGAGGCAGTTGGAAATTTTGGACCTGGTAACAACCTCCAATCTCCACCGAAAGACACCCCGTCGGGAACGCCAGATGCCGCCCATGCCACCCCTATCTCGCCAACGTTAGACGTGGCTGATTCCCCCCTACGAGAGGAGCCACCGGTTTCTCAGTCTCTGCCGAATCCTTTACCACGCCATTCTCCGCTCCCCCATACTGGGGAAGGCGTCAAGCCTTCTGTTCCTTCCCCTTCCAACTCGGCGAAAGCCATCTTCCCATTTAACTTCTCAATGCTAGCAATGTCCAGAGCTCCACCCGCAACCGCAATCACACAGCCCTCACAGGACTTATTTACAAAGTCTCCTGGTGTCACCACCAATGCTACGCCAGGTATGAACCTCAGTGTTATATTAATATAGATTTTGGATTTCATCATTGTATACCTGACAGATCCCGGAAACGATTTCGATACGTCTTTGATAAACATGCCCGACGATGCTTCCACCCCCACCGTATGTGTTTCAGGGCTCGGCGATCAATCCCTAGGTCAGTTGACCGCGGTAACCGAGGTTCGCACGGATACGTGGTGGACATATCTGGGATGGAGGGGGAGCACCCCTGTCGTTCAGGTGGATCCGAACACTTTGATTAAGATACAGCCGCCACCTAATAGCCCTTGCGCTCATACCCAATCGGTAGCTACCGATCAGCTGGCCGATTCTAATCTATTGGCAAGCCCACAGCCAGAAGCTAACACCAAACTTCCTGCGGATTCAACTGCGGATGTCAGTGCTACGCAATGCTCGCCTACTCCAGATAAGGGATCGCATTGTGCCCCAGACTCGAATACTACAGGGGTTCCGCAAAGCTCTACTTGGCATGTACCGTGGTTCTGGCACCATTCACCATCATCAAGTTCCACCACCGCATCGCCGGATATGAGCTCGGCTTCCCAACATGATCCGTTGCAACGCTCTCAGATAGCGCCAGGGACTGGAGAGAAGCCGCCTACAATGTACAGCGAGGCTCATGCCCCTCCTGACCAAGTATCCCCGTCTCCACGGGAGCCATCCGCTACCGGATCTGTCGTTGACTACACCAATCCTATCCAGTCCGTGATCTCAGCGAACCCAACGAGGTGGATGTCATTCTTTGCCGCAAAGGCAATTGCAATGAAATCCATAACGTACGAAAAAGAGAATGGAAAGATAGAAGTCATGGAAGTGGATGACGAGGCGGCTCTCGAACCTGATTCTGTGTCCTCATCAACCCTCACGGTGACCCAACCATCGCCGACTCAGGTGACAAAGCCTCCCCTTCGGGCGCAGCGCCACACTTCGGGTATTTTGTCTCCATCTCCGCCACAAAAGAAATCAAATGATAAACAGCTTCCCATACCTCACCCTGCAACTAACCCAGAAACCGCTGTAAATGGCACATTGAACCGGCAGCCGTCTCCTGCGCCATCCAAAAAATCAAGCGTGAAAACGCCAGCCCCACCACCCCCTCCAAACCTTGTCCTTCCTTCCTGGAATGATATATTTCATACTTTTCCGCGATCGACACTGCCCCGCGACCCTCCGTCAGCCTTATCCAAGACCCTACAGTACGTTAGTGGGGTATTGTTTTCTCGCGAAGAGGCACCTTCTGGAAAGGGCAAAGGCAAAGCAAAGGATACTATTTATTTACCGTATGGCAAAGCCCTCCCACGAACGTGGGATGTACTTGGTGAAGGGGGAGTCGTAGATGTACTCAGGGGATGCAAGAAAGTTGTCATTATTGGGGTTCACGGATGGTTTCCCGGTGAGTATCTGCCTGGAACGCGTAACGCAGTTATGTTTACGGGATCCCTCCCGCAGGTGCTGTCTTGCGCACATTTGCTGGAGAGGTCAGCGCTGAGCAATATGTTGCATGTAGTCATCTGAATCGAATTTCTTGCTCAGCCTACAGGGACAAGTGCAAGGTTCGTAAATGGAATTGCAGACGCGTTAGACCTATTCCAGGAGGAACATAAGGTGAAACTTGATAAAGTAACCAAGATACCTCTGGAAGGTGAAGGGACTATCAACCGCCGAGTTGAGAGGTATGCTACAGCCCATCTTATTACGTTTGTCGTCATGACAAGCATACCTAAACAGGCTGTACCAAACCCTGATTGGGAATCAGGAATGGATGGAGGATCTTCATGACGCCGATGCTATTTTTGTCGCAACCCATTCCCAAGGATCAGTGGTATCGACGCACATTCTAGACCGCCTGATCACTGATGGCCATATCCGAACGACACTCAGCGCTGACGCATCGATTCTGGCAAGTGGTATTACCTCTGGTTCGATCTCGTCTGCGCGGCCCCCACAACGAATATGTTGCTTGGCGCTCTGTGGGATTCATCTTGGCCCACTGCGATACTTGAGCACGAGTTCATTGGTGCAACCGTACATTCAGGCACGTCACATGAACACTCCTGGCATAAATCGTCAGGCTCACGGTAACCCTAGTATTTCGAATCCACGGCCGCGAGAGAATTGTTTGAATTCCAGGTGCGGTTCCTTAACTTCAGGGGACGTGTACCTTTTCTCAAACTGACCCCTGTGGTCCAGAACACGGAGAGTCTTATATCCCGAGACTATGTAAGGGCGCTTCGAAATGTCCTGAATAACGGAGTAGGTGACTCAGCCGTAGCAAGCGCGCCGCTGACGGAATTACCTAGATCAAGATGGTATACATTGCATCCCTCACTGACCAAGTCGTGGGGCTGTACTCTGGACTGTTTACATCTGTGTCTCATCCCTTGATCTTACGTGCACTGTACATTGACGGCGACGCATACCAGTGCGTGTAAAAGCTATTTGATATTCACGAAGTTCATGATTAGCTAATCTTGTCACAGCCCCTCTGATTTTCTTTGCAACCTGCTTGTCCTGCTTCTTCGTATCCGAAACGCTGGCCTTTCGGATGGCGGGCTCCTTACACACCTATCAGAAATCACAGCGGGATCGTTGAATGGCCTTGGGCACTCCACACCATATGAAGAACGTGCCACGTACTCGTAAGCTATTTCCAAATCATTCCGTGATCCGGCCCCTTCATTTGTGGCTACAGCTTGGCCGTAAATTACCTGTTCCTCACCAATAGTGGCTCAGGAGTACAGGTTGAATTTGCTGAGGAACCGTTTAATGCTCTGGCCGAGCGGAATGATTACGAAGTAGGTTTTCGATCCGTGCGACTCGGTGGTGGCTCGTTCATCATTACCCACAGATCCCCTGGGCGCTCCGCGATCTCATCGCAGATGATAGGGTCTCCGGTCTTTTCGCGGATGAAATCATGGCGTTACGAGATACCTTCCGAGATTGGCATCCGAAGACAACCATCCTACGAGATGTCAAGAGAAAGTTACAGCCGATCCAGCGTCTCGCCTCCGCCTTGACTAGTTCACACAGCAAGCTTTGATCCTACACGCTTTTTCTAGAAGCTCTCGGCTATTACATCGGACTTGTGCATGTAGACAACCATCACATTATCATCATCCACGATTTGTTGCGCTCGCCTGAGCAAGCATTTTACGTTCCTTTTGTTCTCAAATGACATTGCACTTCCAATACCCCTCCATCCATTCCATGAGCTGTGATTTTATGCTTTGTCTATCCTATTATATTTGAGATATAATCATTTGATGTTTCTACTGAAGACATGCGTTCCATTTCTGTCCATGGGACAGGCTCTGATGGGCAGTGTCACTTGATCACGCGCAGCCATGTCCCATCCAGACTTGGGAATCAGAGTCTGACACGTTAGATGTTAAATGGTACTAATTGATGCGCACATCGCGCACGTAATATATGCACGAAAATAGGGATGTCACACAACAGTACACAGTAGATTTTTATTTCTTCTTCAACGGTACTCAGCCCCACAGTCGCCAATCATACTGATCATGCGGCGGCCGTTGGATTGGGCCAACACCGCTTCAATCGCATTCCTGTCCTCCTCCGTGAGCCTGAATCCGAACGCGCGTAGATTGTCGTCCGGGTGCTCCGAGACACCCAACCGAGTACCTGGAATGATGGGGGCACGAACACGTGAGGCAGTGCTCCCGAAGAAGATCGCGATGAACGCTTCCTACCAATGATCACAGCACCCACGAATGGGTGATCAAGAACCCAGCGTGTGGCGATGTTGGCGATGCTCATTCCACCGTGGCGATCGCCCACATCACGAAGCACAGCCAACAGGGTTTGGAAGAGCGTCCAGTTGCCCCATGCCTTGATGATCACGTCGAGATACTACAGCACCGCACCGGACGGTCAGGAATAAACAGACGACTAGCGCAAGGAAAAAAAAAGGGGGGGCGGCAGTGCCGATGCCGGGATGAACATGACTTGCCTTGCGTTGGGACGGCGTCAGATTGCCGGCGTAGAGATCTGGTTCCGGCTGATCGAGCCACTTTTCGGCCAAAAACCCCCCACACTGCAATGCAGTGAGCAACACGGTGGATCCGGTGTTCTATCGGTATATGCTCACGAGCGTGCCATATGTGAGCAGCTTGACATTGTGACGCTCGCATACGTCGGCCATGCCGTGCAAGGGCCTCGTATCAATCAACGAAAACTGTGCCGCAGTGATGTGAGTCCGCGCGCGCCACGGTCACGGGTGTGAACTACCTGAATCTGATTCGAGACGATGAAACCGGGGCCCAGCTGTGTACAGATCTCGTCCGTACGGATAGCGTCAAAGTTACATAGCCCCACTGCTGAAATCAGACCTTCGTGTTGGAGGTCCTGCAGGATTTGGAGTGCCGTCAGGTAGCCTTTATCGGAGTAATCCTGCCAGTGAAACTGGTGGCGCGGAGAATTAATCTGGTGTTGAATGAGATGACGGTCGAGGTGACGTGTACCTGGAGTAAATCAACGGACTGGGTCCGCATTCGCTTCATGCGTTCCCGCACGGCGGATTCCACGACTGCGCGTGTCGGCTCGGTGGGCCTGAAGACACACCACTTGGTGGCGCCGACGGCGGACAAGTGTGATGGCAACGATCCCTTGAACTGCCCCTGGATGGTTTGTTCGAACACAGCGCACACCAGGCCAAGAGAGGGAGGACCCACGAAGAGAATTTCTGCACTCCCATAGTGATCGGCTGCCAATAATTTCAGCGGTGAGGAGTGGAACTCGTCGAGAAAACCTTACCCTTAAGGCATGCATGACGGCAAGGGGTCCCAATCAAGCGTCAACATGTGAGAACGACGTTATGAGAGAATGCGCACCATGTCTGAGACCAGGAGGGGTCAGACAATACGGAGGGTCCCTGAACAAGGCACTCACCAAATGCGTTGTAACCAAGCTCCGCGTGCCGAAGCATTCCCTGACGAATTCTAGCAGCGGGTGCGCTGCCCCAAGCGTTACTGGAGAGCTGCCACAGACCGACCCATAGTCTCGGAACGATAAACGGGCCGAGAACAAACGTTTCCCTCAAAGGGATGGCTGATCGAGGTCGCGACATGGTGAAAAGAACAAGGTGTCCTGAAATGCCAGAGCGAATTATTACAAGGGCTGAAGAGGCCCTTTTTATTAGCTTGGTATCAAGCTCCGTTCCAATTCATGCTAATGTGAGCGCCCGTTAAACAGTAGTATACATCGAACGGGAGTGCTCCGACTCGGAGCTGTGATTGCTCAGGCTCAGCTTGAAACATAACCGATGGACCTAGAGGAGGAAATCTTTATACCGGGTTATGCATTTCGGTGAACAAGAACTCACCGTGGGACATCACGCATGTGTAAAATTGAGGGCCCCGCGTCGAACCTGTGGCCGGTTAGGCTGTCCGAATGGAACTCGAAATGATCTGACGGTGATCCTCGCTTACCTCGAAATAGATTTTTGTATTTCTTTTGGATCTAGACAGGAAGAAGCGATTTCGAGAGGCGTCAACCACTGATTGGTATCCGAAGCCGGACTGAGCACCGCAAATGTTGCTGTTAAATAGATCAGGCTCCCGGCGTGGTGCCCCTTCTTATAACCCCGCCCTCCTAGGATTTCACGAGTCGTCACAATGCCCGCCCAGATTACTTCGCACCCACAGGACACCAACGGCAAGACCTTGGGCCATGTGTATGTGCTTATCCTATCTCCCTCGTACATGCGTGCTCAACGTGAGCCTTTCGCCCTTGGCGCTTTTCCAGCAATCTGATGGTATGTCCCTACTACCACTCGTCTCTAGCAAACCGCTACAACTGCCACAGGTCGACACGCTGATAGCGAATGCTACCATCGAGGAGCAAGTGTCTTATTGACATCGGAACAGTAACGCAAAGAACTTACATCCTAGACACGAACAGTCTGCGCGCCATCACGAGGACGTTGCTCTCCACGGGAACGCCAAATCTCGCGGCATCATTTACGGCGGCGGCCCGCACACGGCTTCGACAGACTAACGCAAAAAGAATAGCGACGACGAATGGGCTGTTCGCTACAGGACTAGACGGTATACACGCTGTTCCTACGAGTGAACTAGATACCCTCCTTGCCCGGACTCGATCACTATACGGAGCTGGGATGGGGTTTACGGGACTGGGGCTGCTGGCGTCGGTAGTACAAGCGACGGTTGGGCTGAGGTGGGAACAAGTGGGGCCGATGGCGGACATCCTGGCGGACATCGATGCGGACATCTGCCAAGCAATCCAGGTGGGGACCGGACATATGATAAAGATATGCTATTTACTGATCCAGGTCAGCAGAGCTGTAAAGAAGAGCTGGAAGGGGGACGTGTGAACGACATGACTGCAGCACGGGAGACAATAGGCAAACTGTGGGCCGGTGTGGAAGAAAGTTCCAGGGACGTCGAGATTTGGGGCGGAGAATTCCCGTTCGAGAGGGCGGCCAACAGTCTCGAGTGTTGGAGGGTCTGACGCGCGCAGGGCACTCGGTATCAGAAAAGTGACAAGGCTCTGATGGATCCTATAGCATGTGCGACGTACTAATGGCGCTCAATTGAGACACGCTGCTACCCGATGTGCAGCGGTTGGGCCGCTCCAAGTGCCTGATAGCCAGATGTGCGTGGGACGGTGGTGCTTCGTCGGGGACCATACAAGATGGCGCGTGTGGCAACATGAAAGATAAGTGGGCTCGCCACTGCCGGCAAATGCGACAAATCGCTGACAGCACGCACTTCATTGTCTGAACACCGGAGGGACCAAAAAGGCACCAGATGAGGGTGACGTCGAGGAAGGCAACGCATTTGTTGACCGGCTCGCGTTGAGATCCGACTGAGTTTCAAAAAAACAACAAACTCCTGCGAGGTCGGCGACAGCCAGACTCTGCGCGTGGACGTTTTACCTCCGGAGCTCACTGCCGCGGACGAAATACGTACGGAATCCTGGTCGCTCGACGCGTGGAGCACGAGGTCCGGGCACGGCGTCAATGGCCCGTGGGCATCCGCTTGACGCTGGGCGACCACCACGGGAATCAGATCTGGCGTAGTACGATGGTGGGACACTACCGCTGTCTTGGCAGGGTTCAGTGCAGCTACTACTCGCATGCCGAGACCCTTCAATTCCATGGGAAGAATGACTTCGCCACCGAGTTCCTCCCTGATAGCTCCCTCGACAGTACACGCCCACCACGACTCGACTTTGTATTACAGCGTGAGTGACGAACCCATTGGTAATCCGGCCGCAACTTGTCCTACACCACCAAGCCTCCCTGACTCATGTCGCTCGCTCTCGGCCGAAGGGCTGACGGAGCAGCCAAACAAGCAGCGCGGCTCTCTACAGAACCGGGACTCTAGTTGAGCTCATCATGGTCGGTAAACGACATGCTGCGCTCGGAAGAACCTCAGCCACGAGCAATGGGCGCGTGCAAGCTATTCTCGTATGACTTTGTCACTGCTGCTCTCAGGCTCGACGCTATTATTATCCGTCTGGCTCGTGCATTACCTTGCCTTGGGCCTCCGTCCTTTGTCATCATCGTGCGGTTTTCTACTAGCATCACCGAAGCCCGTCGCCACCCCCAGCGATGATCTCTCCGACACTATCGACGCTGGACCCTACTATCGAGGCTGCAACAGAGCCCAAAGCATCGCCGTCACTTAGCAAGGAAGCCACCGATCCGTACCTCGTCACCCTAGAGCCTGAAGATGATCCCAAGTGCATGTCCACCTTGCGGCGTTGGGTTGCTGTCCTTGTCATCAGTTCTGCCGCGCTCTGCGTTGCTTGTGCATCTTCCGTGGTGCGAGTTTCGCACGCTCAGCCATGCCTATTCCCTCATAGCTTTCCTTAGGCTGCCTTTGCAGAAGCAGGGTCTGCCCAGACATTCGATGTCTCGCATGAAGTCGCTGTCCTAGCCATCAGTCTGTATGTCACCGGGCTTGGCGTTGGTCCTCTCCTTGTTGGTCCCCTGTCAGAGATGTATGGTAGGTCAACATTGTTTGTGACGAACATTCTGTTACTTGACGAGTCGCGTCAGGTCGAAACATCATCTATCGGGTCTCGTACATTCTCTTTTTCATCTTCACT
Organism: Tylopilus vinaceipallidus; assembly: GCA_038089215.1. NCBI lineage: Eukaryota > Fungi > Basidiomycota > Agaricomycetes > Boletales > Boletaceae > Tylopilus > Tylopilus vinaceipallidus. Next base: position 9,650 of record JBBPKK010000275.1, read on the forward strand.
TTCCCCGTTGCCTTCGCTCCAAACATTGGTACGTGAGCAGCAGATCTTGGCGCCGCAAGCATACCGAAAAAATGCAGGTGTATTTCTCTTCTTCAGGCTGATCACTGGGTTCTGTGGATCTGCATTCCTGAGCGTCGCTGGGGGTAGCGTCAGCGACATGTTCCCTGATGCTACCGTGGCAAGGTGAGTGTTCCATGTGTGGTCGACGCACCCGGGCTAATATTTAGTCCGATGGCGGTCTATACCATGTAAGTGCATTCACGAGCCTACAGGAAATGCCCGCTTAGTAGCGGGATAAGATCGCCTTTCGTCGGTCCTGTCGTTGGTCCCCTGCTTTCGGGGTATGTATGATGCTACCCACCCGGTCCGGTGTTCCGCACCCTGTCTGACACGTTTTTCTAACAGGTTCATTAATCAAGTGAGTCCACGTGTGGATTGTTCGTGTCGAACGATCTGATCTCTGAGTTCGCTCAGAACACAAATTGGCGATGGACGTATTGGTTCATGCTGTGCTGGATATTTGCCGAAGCCATCCTGCTCTTTTTGGTAAACGATCGTGATATTGTTCGACATCCGCGTGGTTATTCACATCAAGATTTTGATGTAGTTCGTTCCGGAAACCTATTCCCCTGCGATATTGAAGAGGAAGGCTGCTAGGTAGCCGTTTGAAGTATCGAGATGTTTGTTTACTCAGACGCGCTTAGGCTACGCAAAACGACGGGGAATGCCAATTACTACGCCCCTCTAGACAGAACCAAAGATAGCCTGGCCAGGTCCATCATGATCAGTTGCTATCGACCCTTCCGTGCGTCCTAAGCAACTTAGTTATATCGATTTTTCCGAATTCAACTGATCACACAGAACTGGTATTGTTTGATCAGATGGCGTTGCTTTTGGATACGTGGTAGGCTTTCGAACATGATCGTTGCCTCGCGTCTATTGACTCTCTTTTCCAAGGAATGCACTGCTTTTGGGTATTCTTTATCTTGCCTTTCAGGCGTATCCAGTCATATTTGGAGGTGTCCATCATTTCAACGACCAAACCACCGGTATTGCCTTCCTTGGCATTGGTCTGGGCATGTTCGTTGGTCTCTTTTCACAGCCCTTCTGGAATCGGTAGGCGGGTCGTCTTTGCAACGTTGCGGAAATGATTTGTGCGTTTCTCCAGACTCTTCGCTAGAGAAGCCCTCAAATTTGATGGTAACCCTCCGCCGGAAGTCCGACTCATCATGGGTCAAGTCGGGGCTATCCTTGTTCCTATCGGTGCGTCGTTCCCCATCGTGTCAGAAACGTCGCAGACTCACACGCCACACACCACGAACGCCAGGCCTCTTCTGGCTCGCGTTCACGACGTATCCCCAAGTCCACTGGATCGCGCCCATCATCGCGTCTGTGCCCTTTGGCGCGGGCATCTACTTTGTGTTCACGTGCACATTCACCTACCTCGTCACAGCCTACCGCCCGATCGCCGCGTCGGCCATGGCAAGCAACAGCGCGCTGCGGTCCGGGTTCGCGGCCGCCTTCCCCCTGTTTGCGGGCGCCATGTATGATCGGCTCGGGACAGTCGGCGCGACAGCGTTGTTGGCGGGGCTGACGACGGTCATGGCGCCGTTACCGTGCGTGTGCTCTTTGTTCGTTACCAAGTACGCGCCTGACGCTTGTGCCCTAGTTTCGTCTTCTACCGCTACGGCGCACGACTGCGGATGAAATCCAAGTTCGCGGCGCATTGAACACGAGGCATGTACCAGGCCAGGTCGCCTGTCGGATTTGCGCGCCGGACACGCGCAGGGAGGGGCGGGCTCTTTGGCAGCGCAACTGACCAACCATATACGCTGGACTGTTTCGCCTTGTGCTACATAATTGTAATTTGACAGATCGCGCGCAACGCCTCAATAGGTGGGCGCAGCGTTGATTTGAAATAAGCATACTATATGTCCAGTACTGTATTGCCCAGCGTAAAGCTTGACGTAGAAGTTGATAGAATCAAGCTGCCATCGTTTGCGCTTTCCGCTTTCGGACCTTCAATGTATGCACAGGCTGAATCGGCATGAAAGACGCTTCTTTCCGAAGCGTCGGAGGGGAGGCCTTGTCACGTGCGACGTTGTTGCGCCGAATTATAGACTGCTGATCATAACCCTCGTCGGCAAGGAGACGGGGAATAGGCGGGGAACGATCGTGCATGGCTTCGAATATGACAGGCGATGTTCTGGAACCTCAGTATTAGGAGTGGCACGGACGCAGACGAGCGACCCGCCGCTACGTCCCCAGGACATCGAGGAATTTCAGAAACGCTGACTCCGAAAGGCACAAAACAAACCTTTCGTTTACGACAAGCTCGGAGGAAGGTACATCGTTATACCCGGTTGTGTCAGATTGGGTCCGTCGGACCTGTCGGACACCATACACGACGCTATAGAAAGTAGCCTGCTGCAAATGCTGCTCGAATGCCTTCACAGCGAAGGTCCGAGGCACTCTAGAGGTTAGTTGAACAGCAAAGGCAAAGGTCGTTGTGAGACACGACCAATACAACAAAGTGACAACAAAGACGGCGGCGGCAGGAGGTGTCCAGAAAGAAGACCGCGATACGACAATGACGACAAGGGGCAGTGCCGGACGGCCAAGACCACGACAGCGGGACGACGACGGCACGCTCATGGTTAGTGTCACGACACAATGACGAGGACGACGGCACCCTATGACCAATGCAACGGGGCACGGGGCCCGGGGGCCTGGCATGACGGTGACCGCGAAGGCGATGGCTGGTCAATGCAACGGCGCAACGACGAAGACGGCGGCAACGCGGCGCGGCCAGGACCATGGTACAGTATGACAATGAACGGTGATGGTACGCCCGTGGCGGTTGGCATGGCGTGACGACGACGACAACGGTGCACCGACAGCCAAGGCCACTTCGCACGACGAAGAAAACGGCAGTAGTGCGGGGTGCCAAAGTCACGGAGCGATGGCGACTTGGAGTCCGACCGCACGCCGGGCCATCTTGCAACACTGACGACGAGGGTCACGACGACGCTGGCAGCGCGCAGACGTAAGCAATACATAGACATAGAGATAGCATTGAAATGCAATATATTTTTCTTTCACGACATTCTGAGCTAGGGAATGGTCCGCTCAGGGGAAGGCAGCGCCATGTCGACTTACCTACGGACTGGCTGGTATTCCATATATCAGTACTAGCCCAGCCCAGAGTCAGCCCAGTTCGCGTGCGCGTGACTTGCGTCCAATACGTAGCAGGAGAATACCGGCGTTCTGCCCGTCTCCCCAGGCTGGAACTCCGGTCCGCGGCCAAGCGTTTGTTATGTAACCTCCCACGGACCCCCGATTCGGTGGTTATTGGATTCTGAGCGATACGTCCTTTTATACTGTCAGTATCTCATTTGTAAGTCTGTGGTTGAAAGCGTACTATTTGTTCGGAGACTCACCCAGCGCTGCTGCGGCAACCATATCCTCGCGAGTCGCGGTATATCCATGGGACGACTGGCAAGACGATATCTTGCTAGATCCCAGCGGGGGAATTCAATAGCACGAAGCTCCAGCATGTTCGTATTACCCCCGAGTTGCAGGGCACGCTGGGTGCGTACTTGAACTGATACGCAGACGCGCGGTACGATCACATCGCTGTCACTGTTTCGATCAGGTTGAAACGCGTGGCGGTCAATGGAAGGTGCCAGACGATCGGCATCGCGATGAATAACAGGTCCAAGCGTGGATCGGACTTGCCAGTGATTCGGAAACCTGAGGGTGTCAATTTTGACGACGACAGCTTCTTCATTTTAAGTAACCCCCCGAGTATGCCGGGAAAGTCAGGGCGGTCCGGGGGTCGTCTGAAAACTCCCAGCTTGAGACTTGGTGCCAGTATAGTCCCTCAAACTTCGGACCCTAATATTGCACGGATTCCTATTAGTACTACCCTCAATTGCGAGGCCCGTTAACGCACCCACAGCCTATGACATTCCCAATTACGTCGACACTTAGCATATGTCCATTTTTTTCGCGCTGGGTTGCTGTTCTTGTCATTAGTTCTGCGGATCTTTGCGTTGCCTCCACACCTTCCATGGTACTACCTCACTGTCTAGTTCCATGTGTTGTTTTGACAGGTCTCTTTAGGCTGTCTTTGCAGAAGAGGGGCCCGCCCAGACGTTCCATGCTGGTTATCAGCCTGTATGTCACTGGACTTGGTGTTGATCCTCTCCTTGTTGGTCCTCTGTCGGAGATGTATGGTGGGTCAAAATTGTTTCGTGTCGAAATCCTGCTACTTTACTGGGCTGCGTCGGGCCGACATATCGTCTATCGGGTCCCGTACATTCCCTTTTTCATCTTCACTTTCCCCGCTACCTTCGCTCCAAACGTTGGCACGTGAGCAGCAGATCTCAGCGCCGCAAGCATACAAAGAAATTGCAGATGTATTTCTCTTCTTCAGATTGACCACTGGGTTCTGTGGGTCTGCATACCTGAGTGTTGCTGAGTGTTGCTGGAAGTAGCCTCAGCGACATGTTTCCGGATTCCACTGTGTCAAAGTGAGTATTGTATGTTCATCGACTCACCCGTGCTTATTTCTAGTCCGATGGCTGTCTATACCATATAACTGTGGTTATAGGTTTGCGCAATATGTCCGCTTATTAGCGGGATGAGATCGCCTTTCGTGGGCCCTCTAGTCGGGCCATTGTTTTCGGGGTATGTTGTGACGCCCGTGCTCGGACGTTACCAGAAGGAGATCGGTGATCAGTAGTGGAGACCGACAGGATGCCAGTGGAGCTGAGGGTGCCATTGACTTATCACATGCATCATAGAGACGGTATATAGGGCGCTGCTCTGTCCTGTACCGTATTCCCTTTTCTTTCCCTTCAAACGACGTACGTTTAGCACGTTCCGTCTTTGTCCGAGTGTCCCGCCCCCAAGGCGGTTCCATATGTATGTATTACGATGCCTTTCTGGTCTGGCATTAAGTTACACTTTTCTTGATTCGTTTTTTTACAGGCTCATCAATCAAGTGAGCCCGTGAGTTCGTGTCTCGGTATTTCATCTTTATCCCTTTCAGAATGTGTACTGGCGATGGTCGTATTAGTTTTGTGTTGGATATTTGCCGAAATCATACTCCTCTTTTTGGTAAAAGATCTTGATATCCTTACGACTCTTTACAATTGTTCACGTCCGGTCCATGGTTTAGCTCGTTCCGGAAACCCATATGCCTACGATATTGAGGAGGAAGGCAGCTGGGTAACTGTTTGAAGCCTCCAGATATTTGTTTGCTCGGACCCTTTTAGGCTGCGCAAGGCTTCCGAAGACCCCAATTATCATGCCCCTCTGGATAAACCCCGTGGCAGTGCAGCTGAGTCCATCATGATTGGTTGCTATCAGCCACTCCGTGCGTTCTGCGTAAGCTCACTTGTCTCAGAACTGCTGCTGTTCGACCGGATGATTTTACTTTTGGATATGTGGCAGGTAACTGAACGTGATCGTTGCTTGGCATTAGTTGAGCATCTCTGCTCAGGGATGCCCTACTTCTGGGTATACCTCATCTCACATTTCAGGTGTATCCGGTCATATTTGAAGACATTCATCACTTTAACGACCGGATTCGCATTCTTGGGGATAGGCCCGGGCATGTTCGTTGGTCTCTTTACACAGCCCTTCTGGAACCAGTAGGCCGTCGTCTTCGCAACGCTGCTCGAATGACTCATGTATCGCTCTAGACTCTTCGCTAGAGAAGCTTCCAAATGTGACGGTGGCCCTCCGCCGGAAGTCCGGCCCATCAAGGATCAAGTCGGGGCCATCCTTGTCCCTGTCGGTGCGTCATCCACTATGGCCTTGGAATGTGGCAATCTTACACGCCAGGATTCCAGGCCTCTTCTGGCTCGCATTTACAACGTATCCCCAAGTCCACTGGGTCATGCCCATCATCGCCTCTGTGCCATTCGGCCGAGCATCTATTTTGTGTTCACCTCCACGTTCACATACCTCGTGACCGCGTATCGTCCGATCGCAGCCTCGGCTATGGCGAGCAATAGTGCGATGCGATTCGGATTTGCAGTGGCGTTCCCGCTGTTTGCAGGAGCCATGTATGATCGAGCGGGGATGGTCAGCGCGACGGCGTTGTTGGGGGACCTCACCACGATCATGGCGCCGTTGCCGTATGTGAGCTTTGCTCAAGTGGATTGCCATACCTGACTCTGTGATCGTTGCCCTAGTTTTGTCTTTTATCGTCCCGGCGCACAACTGCGGATGACATCCGAATTTGCAGCGCATTGAGCGTGGTACGCTCAACGTCAAAGTATGTTCGCCCAGGAAAGATGTATGTTCGCAGTCCTCGTCGAAATGTTTTCCTGGTACTCCACATTCCTTCGTTAGTAACCCATGTTTGAATGACGCCTTGCCGGATACCTGTTTTTCTCGCATGTTGGTAGGGACATAAAGATGCGTCCACATGACTCACTCGCATGCCCTGGCCACACCTTCGTTTATCCGATGTCGACGATCACCACTGGACGTCTAGCAATACCGTTCGCAACTTGATTATCCTTGAGGTCGTGTTTTACATAACACAACCTGCCCCATGCACCATCGAACGAAACACCGCCCGTAATATTGAACTGTTTACCAACATGACCCCACGGACTGGGCGTCGCCTGGCCAAGGAAGGCAGCACATCGATCTCCACTTGCATCGATCGTGAATGTTAAAACGTGGCAGTTGGAAAACATGTGTTCAGGGAAAGCGCCTGCGGTAGCAAACCACAATATACCCCTTACGTGCCCGTCATGCGAGGAGTCGACGGAGGTCTTGGTCCTTCGGGGAGCACTGGGCTGCCCGCGCTCGATCTGGAAGACGACATGCTGGCTAATGGTTATCGGAAGGACAGAGGTGATAGGACGAGGGTTGGGGAGCATGAGATCGATGCAGGTAAAGACAACGCCGGTATTTAAAAGCCGTATATTTGTGGACCCGGTCGTGGGATCCGTCACGGGATCCCGGATAGAGGTGAGGCCACGGAGATGGTGATCATACACCATTCCTTCATGGGAAAGGTGGAGGACATGGACACCGTCACGGATAGCAGGGGCAGGCATAGTAAACGCTTGTATGAGTGTCGACGATACCACCGGCAAGCCTGTGCGGTCAATGTAATGGTGCAGTTGAATGGCATGTGTTTTCGTGAGCAGAACGTCTGGAACAGACAGGCGGAGAGCCGACCCGCCCAACGATGTTTCAGCCTAGAAAGGTGGCAATTTCGAATGAGACTAGACATTTCCCCTGGATACCACTTACCAGTGGCGAGTTGAACACAGGAAATTCGTAGAATATTCGGGTCCGTGTATCAAATATCAACTGTTGATCATTGATGTGCAACAAGGGCGATGATTTTCCACCCCTGAGATGCACGAACGACCCTGCAAGACCGGTAGGAACGTCTAGGGTAAGAACATGATTTAGATGACCGGAGTTTCCATCGAGACGAAACTCGAGAAGTTTCCTGAAAGAAGTCGTGAGTATCTAGATACCTGGCAGCCAAGAAAAATGATCTGTACCACGGTGAAAACACATGGGCGTAAGTGCCACTATTAAACACGACATAAACTGCCTGTTCTTCGTCAGATGATACAGTACGTGCATCCCATGAATATATAGGTAGCTCCGACGGGTTCTCCCAGAGAACCTGGCGAGTGGACATGTTGGAATCATCGATATCGTGTAACACGAACAACTTGGGTGGCTCGCAAGCGAGAAGCCAGTGCCCGTTGATGACGACGGGACTCGGTGAGACACACAGACGTTGAGTCTCCACACTCGAAATGCATTGTATGGGTCGTGTCGTCCACGATCGTGCTAAGCGTTCAGAGCGAACCAGAGTATGCTCGAGGGACTGGGCAGATTGGGTGGAAAACGGTCCAGGATACCGAGGCAAACGAGCATTGCTATACAGAGATCTCCACAGTGCAAGTTCGTATGTAGCATCATGAAACTGCTTAGAAACCTTGGAGAAAGGAACGTCAGATTGTCTTGGGCTGAGGACAGTCAGACGATATCAAAACCAAGCTTACCGTTCGCAATTTAACAACTTCTAGCGGACTCAGGCGACACAAGATCGGATAGAGGAGTTCATACGGGAGAATTCTATGAGATTTCTTATCGAGCGACATTTTGCAGTTGTGGATTTGGATGACAGTAACTGTATTATGCCAGTGTTTTAAAAGCCATGGGGGGCCACACTCCGCCACATAACATGGGCCGCTAGCCCGCGGAAAAGCTACGGCGGCCATGGTGGCTTTCCCATACTCGCACAATGATGTTCCAATTCGAAGTAGATTGTGACGTGATTGATTTCACATTACGTAATACGGGGCTTGGTCTCCATACCACTGTATTATGGTACCCCCAGTGACTGGGTTATGACAAATGAGACGACACGTTTTGTTTCAAATAGGCATAATATACATCTAGCACTATGTTGCCTGGGGTAAAGTGTAACGTAGAAAAAAAAAAGGATCAAAGAGGACCGAGAACGAAAAATGCGAGCGAGGGGTATGTACTGAACGAACAAGGGGAAACTTCTTTAAGATGACGAACGGGCATGAAACTGTTTCCGGCCGGCAGCGATCACACGAAAAACGACCCCAGACGGGCAAGCGAAAACGACGAATGACCGAAAACGGAACCGGCTTAAACGGAAAAGAAGAGAGAAAGGGCATGGTGGATCATAGTTCGTCGTCGCTCATAGCATACAGGCTTAGACTGGTCATATCACCGAGATGCAACTCGTGTTCAGGCCGGAGTTGGAGGCTCGACGGGGACCCCGGGATCTCTGTCAACGAGAAACTGGCAATTGTCGGCGACACGTTTGCTGTGGCAGCAGCGGGCGAGAGAGCGGACGCGTAGACGTGCGCCGCGTGGCCTGACAACATGTGAGCACGCTGCGGGATTGCGCGCGTTGGTGAGGGCGGGGAAGGGGACGGGGGCATCGACGCAGGACGGTCCTGAATCGCGTCTTCGAGCATGAGCATTGACATATTTGGCGGCGGATTCGGGAAGACAGAGGAGGACGTGCTCGCGCGGCGTCGACGCGGGCGCGGGGCGGTCAGTGTCGCTGGTGCGGGCGAATCATCACGTATAGGTGACGCCGCGCGTGACGATACCGGACTTGGGTCCAGGGCGGATACAGAAAGCCCGTTTGTGTGCGTGTGCGAGAGCGTGCGCGGGATTGCGGGTCGGCGTGGCGCTGCCAGTGGGGAAGGCAGCAGCACAGACTGGTCCTGCAGGGTCCTACACGAGAACGTCCCCGAGGGGGAGACGCGCGGGGCCACGCCAACCGCCAGCCGGTGGATCTGGGCGCGCATGTCGTCCAGCCGGTCCTCGAGCTCCCGAACGCGATTCCGAAGTTGGTCGTTCTCCTCCCTTAGCGTCTTGGTTGTCCGCTGCGAATCCGACAGGGCGGCGAGGAGTGCCTCAGTTTCGAGGTCATGCTTTTCCTTCATCATCTGAAGCGCCGCTTGCTGTGAAGAAGACGTGGCGGAGATCGAGGTCGGCGCGGTCGACCCTGAGAAGGTCGTCCGGGGCGCAGAAAACGTGGGGCTACCATACGTGACGCCGCCCTCCGAGGGCGTCACGCCACGGGACAAGCTACCGCTCCGTCCCCAGGAAGACGTCGAGGCGGCCTCGGAAAACGCCATTCTTGAAGGCACAAAACGCTCGTCTCGTTCACTATGGGCTCGCAGAGAAGCATATCGGTTATGCCCTGGTGCGTGTGTATGCGATCCATCCCTGTCGCCGTCCAGGAGGCCCGCCGCCGCAAATGCCTTCACTGTCCTCGGGCCAAGCCACTCCGTCGCAGGCGGTCGGTTGGACAGCGAGGACGAAGGTCGTACTGGCGATGTCGAACCCGACGTCGGGGATAGTCGTGCGTCTTCAACGCTCATGCTTCGTCGCCGGTTAGAGAACAGGTGCGGGCGCCGCCGCCTGTTCATTTCCAATGCGCCACTAGTCTCGAGATTCGGTCGCGCGTTCGGCTGGCGCGTGGGGTCCGAGGCCGAACGAGGCAAGAACTGGGCCGACGACGCCTTCTGGATTGTGGAGGGCGGGACCGCAGGCGTCTCCACCAGGCACGCACTCCCCGGGGCGTAGGAGGACGAGCCATGCCGGTTCGGCGTAGCGAGGCGCGAGCCTGCGAGTCTACGTGGTGGTATGTCTGTCGATTCGCGTGAGCTCGTGGGGGAGGGTACCTGGGAGGAGTGTGTTTGGGACGACAGTGGTGAGGGCGGCTGATGTCGTTTTTTGTGCAGACTACCACGCATCCCTGCGTGGGTCGACGTCCCGTCTGACGAGTCGCTTACGCTTGGTGGGGGAGCGGTTGTCACTGAGCGCGTTAGGCGCGGAAGCGAGGTAGTCGACCCGCGTGCGGGGTTTGCACGGGACAATGAGGTGGAGCGTCTTGTAGGCGACGTCTGTACAAGAGCACGAGAGGCCAGAGGGACTGCAGTGCCTAGACGAGGGGAAGCTCGCGGAAGGACGCCGTTCCCGTTCACAGGGTTGAACGAGGGTGGTGCAACAAGGCGGCTAGGGCTTCCCGAATGGGCTCGAGATGGGAGGCGGCCTGCGGTATGATTTGGGCTTTGAGATTTGCCATTAATCTTGTTTGGGCTGAGAAGCTCAGCGAGGTCCGGATCGAGTGCATCGAAATCAAGAGCGGCGTCGAGATCCTCGCCACCACCTGCTCCGTTGACTGGAGTACGCAAATGTGAATCGGGATCATCTGTACCTCCTTCTACCACAATACCATTCACGCCCTGTAGCCATTCGCTAGCAGTGGCCGAGTCCTCATGCTTCAACGCATGCATCACCTCTGCCGTCAGCCTAGAGGTGGAAAGATCGAAAACAGAAGCAGCTCTTGAATCTGGAGACGGGAGCCGGCTCGTGTCACCCCGCTCAAAATTAAATGGCGACACAGGTGTAGCATCGTCGCCATCTCCCTGCGTCGTGTCCTCGAGACATGGTATGTGCTTGGATATCCCCGAGTTTTCGGCTTCAATGATGGTGGACAGATCAGCACCCAGTGGTGGACCGGGTGAAGGCAGAGGAAGGACTACGCTCGAGTCAGTGAAACACGCATCTGAAATAGTCGAGCAGCAATACCATAGTGTTCTTCGGTTGCCCGTTCGTCCGCGAGGCTCGTGTCCAAGGTAGACCTGTTGATGTCGCGACTCCGCTTCCGGGCCATCATTTCCTCCTCGAATGTTTGGCTAGGTCGTGCGATAGTGATGACAGGGGGCTGTTCTGGATCAGGTGGGCTGGTATGCGCAGTCGAGTTCTTTCTATCATGTGCAATCCGTCGTAGGGATCCGAAACTGACGAATGACGGTTTTGGTGGGTGGGGAGGCGTGGGTGGTGGATTGGATGACTTTGCTGGCGCAAACGGAAGCAAGTTACGAAGAGAGCGAAAGGACGGGACAGAAGAAACGGGGGTTTGTGGCGAGGGCGAGGCAATGGAGGTGGCAACGACACTAGGCTGGGTGGCACTCTCCGAGGTGCGGCGAAACTGGGATACAAGAGAGGACTGGGAAAGCGGGAAAGTAGAAGAAACAGAGCTGCGAGACGGGCGAGGCGTGACGAGGGGTATGGACGACTGGGACACTGAACCTTGGAAAGAATGCTCGGCCATCATTGACATGTTGAAAGGGAAATAAAAGGCCGAGAAAGCCCAAAATCAGTGGTGGAGGACAAAAGGGAGCCGGCGTCGAAGGGCGAACATGCAGCGAGGAAGGCCAGCTTCACAGCGTCTTGAAAGAGCCGGCGTCGTTCTCGAGTGGATATCGTTTCCTTCAGACAAACTTTCCATGTCGCCTGCCTTTTTCGTAGCCGATCAATTAACGGACACGTGCTACGGAGTCAGTCATGGCTTCCATCTCGTCGAGGTTATTACCTTGTGTCTGAAACGTTCACGCGCCGTCTTTTGCTACATCCGTGGCAATGTTTCTTTCAAGTTCAGAGACCTGACACTCTATGGTGCACGCTTGAGTTTGTACTCCCTGAGGCTCACGAATGGTCAGCTAAGCAGTGGATGTAATTATAATCATTCCCATGCCGAACTCGCAGCCAGGGTTTACATGTCACACATACAGTACTCGCGCCCCTCCGACACGAGCATCGGAAGAGCAATTTTGCCTACGGAAAACAAATCTCTCCATCATCTTCTATCCTTCAATCAGGGAAGGCAAGAAATCCACTGAAAAGAAGGGTTGTTACGATGTAGATGAAACATCAGAACTTCAGACGAGAAAACAAGAATAGAGGATCAAATTGCTATACAAGATGGTCTCGAAGCCATCATCTCTCCTCTCAAACTTCCGATGGTGCCAGGACAAGGGGTGGCAGACGGATGAACGAAAATGTCGTGGTCTGGGTCCAGAACTGCGTCAGTGTACCGTAGTATGCCCCGAATGCAGCAAGGACGCCAAAGGCACCACCGGCTGTTGCGAGCTGCGGGATGTCTGTTTGTTAAGGAGGGCAATCGTATTAGATATTTTCAGCCCAGAACACTAGAACATTAGATTCGTACCTGTGAAAGCGTTGGCAGCAAGGAGGGTAAGGGAAACGACAGTGAAGCCGAGCGTGCAAACGATGGGAAGTGTCGTCCGCAAAGCACCGATGCTGCAGATATCACCAATGTTCAGCAGATGCGCAAGCTTGCGACCTTCTAAACTTACGCAAAGATGAGGGTAATCAGGCTGAAGTCCAAGGCGTGAAAAATTTTGTTGGATGCATACAAAGCAAACTTACGCCCAGATACCAAGATAAATGCCAATGGCATTGTAGAACTCTTGGGTTGGAACGCCGTCAACACTATACGCCGCACTGTGGAAATCGTTGTCAATGAGGATAAAATCAAACTATGTCACTGATGCATACGCTAGACCGATCTGTGGCAGATAGAGGGCACCATAGCTGAAGTTGAAGCCACCGTAGGTAGTGAATACCGTACTGGCAGCGAGTTACTATCCTTGACCTGGAACAGTTTACGGAACCTTGAACTTACGCGCTGAAGGTGTTGCTGTTTGACCAACATCAGATGAATCCTTGGCGATGGTCTCGAGCCTGGCTTACCCAAGGAACATTTCCCACATGCCAACAAGCGTTTGTGAGATACCTCCGTAGCTGCGGGAAACAGGATGAATGCTCGATGAATGATACGTTAATCCGTCAATACGTACAACGTCGCGAAAACGAGGACCAAGTTGGGCGTGTGGACGTTTCCGGCGTTGAGCGTCAAGATCGAGGAGCACAAAATAACCGTTCCATAGGCAAGCATGCCAAGAGGCGCCTGTAAGACAGCCGTTTAAGAACGAGACACACATGCACACTCAGAGAGCATCACCCACAGGGTTGGCATACGTTCTCTGGAAGGGTGCCATCTGTGGCGGGGGTGGAGACGCAGCGTCCATGTTGACCGTCTGGACGTAGTAGTTGTCCCTAGCTTCCTTATCGATCGAGTTGGCGGACATGGTAGATAAGTTGCCAAGGGAAGGAAGGCAAAAAGACGATGCCACGCGAAGGGAGAAACGGGGGCTAATCGAGTGGGCCCCTCCCCAAAGATTTATATCCATCTTCCAGTTCGGCAGAGTGCACGCCTGTGATCCATTTGGAAAAAGAAGACCTGGTCGCGCGGATACAGTCGGAAAGATAGCGTGTCCTTAGATGTTCACATGCACGAACCAAAGAGCTGCCGTTGCAACACACGGGTGGGTCTACACCAGGAACTTGGCTTGCAAGGTGTACCATGCCCAAGTAACGGTATTGATGCCGATTATCTTGCGGATTTTCCGAGAAAAAGCATCGCGGGACAATCGGTTGCGGCATAATGGTTCAAGGGGAGCACACCACACAATTGCTCCGATCTTCTTTCGGGTCACAGGCCGATTCGTTCCGGACGAATCTGCCTCCAGGGGAATCATAAACGTAACGGTTTGATGAGCCTTTCTTGCTCGTGTAACCAGATATTCGGCTTTCATAAGCCGCACAGACGTGATTGGGGGTTGCTAGGTCTTCCAGCCCATGCGCCAAGTTCTAAGTGATCAGTGTGACGTTTCGACCATTTTCGTAAAGACATCGAGGTTCGATAATGCCAAAAGACAAAAGACGGGTTTGGCCAAAGATTCTCGTGCCACCACCGCCCCATTCCATAGACATCACTGCACTCTAAATTTGGACGGAATTTCTGCTAATTAGGGACGTAAACTCTAGAGTCCATGAGAGCGAACTTACTTCTCGGAAAAAATCTAAATATCAATATCAGTATATCCCATGGTGCATGCTTCCCATGCGATCTCACGGTTTCTATTCTTTTTCACATGGGGTTGCGTTCGTACCCCTAGCGATCCCCAAAGACCTACCTCGCGGAGTGGTGTAGTTCCATAGTGGTCAGCATCGCAAAGTTACTGGATCTGCCTGGTTGTGGGAAATTTTAATTTTATTTCGAGCTGCCACAAGCACGGCAACTGCACCCATCACAGCGCAAGTATGGTAGTGAAAGCTAGCATAGACGGCTAACCCCCTCTGCCGGATCTCTAGTCTTCCAACCCACACTAGTACCATTAAAACTTGATTACCACTGAATATTGACTAAGTCCATCGTACGAGACTGCGCGGCCAGTGCGCGCTGCTTCGTTGAATCTGACAGAATCGGATTGAAAAGTGGGCTGGATTTCACGAGTGAGGTACGCCACTCAAACATATTCACGGCCAAGCTGGGCAGCATTCATTGCCAAAAAGCTAAATCGAAATCTGGCAGCTGCATACAGCTGGGATGACTGCGGTAGGCCCCCCCTGCTCCCCTGTCTGACGCCATTTAGCTCTACATAACGTCTGTCTTTATTAACCTGTCTTCTGCTCCCGAATATGCTATACATTGTAAGTACAGAATGGGTTGAATTCAGGGACTCGTAGATGGTCTTATCGGGTTACAGAGCCCGTATGTTCAAGTCAGTCTATCCGCGCTATCAGGGGCGAAGTTGTTCTCGAGTGATGGGTTCCCATTGCCCTCCGCTTCAAGGCTCCACTCGGACAACGGCGTGGTTGGTGGCCATACAGCACAGTCATATTCCTCCTGCCTCTATCATCATCAGCCAGGGGACGAAAGGCCGGGATGGGTAGAATCCCTACGTTGCAGCTACTCAGCGATTCTTTCTCCGGCCCGATAATTTCCGAACGCGTGCGAGAAATCAATAAACCGCAGCGGCTGGGCTCGGAAAAGCACATCGTTCACGCGCACTGCGCCATATCGCGTACTTGACAATTCCCACATAAGTCGTCAGGGCAATATCAACTTGCGTGCGGCTGATAGGACTGCAGTCCAAAAGTTGCTCCCTCTTATGTCTTTTTGTTAACATGATCTGCTGGATATACGACATAAAGTAACGGCATGAAACACTCACCGTACCCTTCATAAGGATCATGCGTTTAAACCAGTGCCTATATATTCAATCGGATATGGGAGTTTTCTCGCATCGCACTGGTCCACTGACACGACGAAAAGCGTGCGTTGCCAATGATGAAAGGATATAATGCGTCTCAGCCACTGCGCGCAAAATCCTCGGACCCCTCGCCACATGTATAAGTTATTCGGTAGGCATATGCTGCCAAGTATCCGTCCATACAACAGGCGGGGACTGATGTACAGAATCCACTCCCTCACTCCAACATGTCGATGGACGATGAGCCTCCTGGTTGCCGGAAAACGACCCAGGCCGGCCGTCACGTTCAATTTGGTTTGACTCGGGCTCCAGAATTCCACAAAGCGCAACATGTCAGTGCCAATATGTCCAAGACCTGAAAGAATAGAGGAACAGTCTTCTCACGCCATCGATGTGTGACACCCTGTGAGCCCACTCCGCGCCGAATGCCGCGCGTCAGTCAATGACGACCCAAGTGAATATCATGGCAAGCTGAATGGCGACGGTTTCACGTGTTATTCACGTCATTGTTGCCGACGTCGTGCGCGAAAAAGGCTTCAGAAGGCAAGTCATGGGCGAGGCATCAAGACCACCGTCGTGCTGCGCGCAACCATGCTATCAGACAGCCAAGGTTCCTGTGGCGCGAGGATGTTAGGCTTGGTTGGGACTCATCTGACGCTTTGCCATTGCGTTTATGGTTGTACGGAACCCACGCGGACAGGGTTGACCTTGAAAGCTTGATTTGAAGCCTGAGAAAGATGCCTAGGTAATTCAAAGTCCAGAAATAGCACTCGATTCCTCAAGTGTCGGATCATATCTCGTCGAACATGCGCCTTGAACACATGAATCTGGTGCTGGAATACCTATGCTCCATCACCAGGGTCATATTAGGCAAGAACAACAAGATCCCGAGCATCATAACCCCTTCTCGAGCCAGAAGTTTCCTGCTGACGTTTTTTTTCGATGGTGGACCAACCCCGCGGAACTGCTCGAAAACAACACAAGAGGGTCCGATCATATTGGACGCCGCTATGTATAAGGTTCTGCATGTTTCTCTACTCACCTGGATCATCTCTCACTAGACTCCTAGTGATCCTGAGGTAGGACTAGGCCCCTGCAAGTGCTGTTATTTAAACGCAAGTGACATTGACAGAACTGACATTTCGTTTCCTAAAAGCTCTATGATCACTGCATGGCATTTTTCAATGATGGCTTGTTCAAGATGGACCACTAGTGAATTTCCGCCGCTTGGTATTGGGGTGGAAAGTACCAAAGCTTCATGGGCGGCCAAGCTCCGAGTCCTTTAGACAACTGCTGCCGAAAATTTTTACGTTGTTCCGGAACTGTTTGCCGTATTTGAGCACTGCGGGACTCCCCAACTCCGGACCTCATTGTAAACGTTAGCCAGAAGCAAATCCAAACTACTTCTACTACGACAACCAGCTATAGGAGTTGCCAGGCTGTATTCCGGCCCTGTTGCGAAAAACATACTATCATGGCGTCTTTCTTTCGGGCTTACAAGTATGGTGAAGGTTTCCGTCTCTTTTCTATTTATTCATTTCATCGTAGTGCAGCCTTGATCCAACGGCCTCTGATCACGCAGTCCGCGACTGCTGCTCTTTTATTCGGTGCGGGTGATGTAATTGCACAACAAGCTATCGAGCGTCGAGGGAAGAAACACGACGTGCGTTGCTAGAGTCACTAACTTAGATCCACCTGACACTCATGACCGACCTAGTTCATGCGGACTACTCGGCTGACGTTTTATGGAGGTGGCCATGCACGCATCTGCACCGAAGGAGGTTATTGATACTGATATGTTTAATAGGTGCTCTCTTTGGTCCTGCGCTGACAAAATGGTATCAACTTTTGAATCGTATCAAGTTTTCCAGTCCGATAAGAGCCGTAATATACCGTGTGCGTGTTACTCTGCATTGTGCTTGATGGAACTAACGAATATTTGTGTATCAGGTGTGGCTTGATCAAGCTTTACTGACTCCGGGTACGGTCCATTGAGAACACATCGTTGTGCGTACTGACATTTGTTAGTCGTCGTGGGATTCTTCTTTGGTACAATGAGCATTTTGGAAGGAAAAGGTATATCTGGCGCTGTGGACCGTATCAACGAGGTAACCTATACCCATACCTGTCTTACCTCACTCATACCATCTCCAGAACTACCAATCCACATTGATCCGTAACTGGTAAGGAATTTAAGCGTTGTCTCCCAGCTTGTCTCATTAGCTTTTAGGGGTGTTTTCATTCCGGCGCAGCTCATTAACTTCTCGATCGTGCCTCAGCATCTCCGGTTTGGTTTCGTTAGCGTCGTGAGCCTGTTTTGGAGTAAGTGACCCCGGAGTTTAGAAGGCACTATCTGATTGTGTTTGACAGATACCTATCTCAGCGCGGTGAATGCCCGAGCTCACAAAGAGGACAAGGTCCAGCAGATAGACTGACCCTTCCAAATTTAGATTCATCTTTTGCAACATTGTAAATTATCTAGAGGCTTAGCATATCGCATTTCTTCAACTATGCCATTTACCGCACCCAACAGACTGTCTGTGCGGAACACGCCCATCACGACGTTGACAGTTCTAGGATGCATGCCATCGTACTGCAGTCTCTCTGCCATATTAATCAATCGATCATCAACCGCAGAGGACGTGAGAATAGCGGGAAATTGCCTGGACACGTTACCCACCAACCTTCACGATGGAGGGCCAACCATTCTCCGAATCTTCGAAATCCCGTTTGCCCTTCACGACCTCATCACCTGATGCGATAATCAAAAATAGCTCTCGGTTACTATCCCTTAGCCGAGTGCGTTCACATCGCCCGACTCACCAATGTGAACAGCTTTCTTGCACCAGCGTGGTTTCTGTGAGCTCCACAACGGCGAGATGATAAGTTTCCAGGCAGCTCGAGGCAATAATAACATCAAGCCACATTGTAACGGGGTTGACCATGTGACAACCGATGCCAATTATAGCCCTTCCACGGAGTGTGCCTATTCCCCCCTTGCATGTTCAAGAGTGCGGTTATATAATGACAATCGGAGTCACGGTCAAGAGGTTTATACAACATTGACTTTGAAGAGGTCAGCGCAAAGTCCGTTTGCCGATCAGTGGCAGGTCGAGGGACTGGTCTTTTTGTTGAGACGGCGGCGCACGGAACGAGACGGAACGGGGTCCCCTTTCGTTCCGAAGTTGGGAGAAAGTACGAGCGAGATCGCCCGGAACAATGGACCCCCAGCCCAGGGTAGAGGGCACGCGTGCACCCGTTGCAGCTTGTTGCATTGCTCCCGGTCCGATTATCCACGACTTCGAGTCACGTACGCTTTTCTATTTATATGGCGTCTAAACTTAGTCTCGTCGTACCCCGTCGGCGCCCGTCGAGCATTAATGTCGAAAGCTAAAACGGTGGAGGACTACGAACCTATCTTAAATTAAATAACATTTCAATCTTTACCCTAGCCTGTACGTGAGCAAATGCAGGGACAAAAATGGGATAAGAAGTGAATAAATGCTCATTCGTGGTTACATTTGAAGGGTACGCGATGCTCTGCGGCAACATCAAACATGATGAATTATTATGGCGCATCTTGGTACCTTTGGTATATTCTTCTGGTAAGATAGCCCTGATATTCGGGCCCGCAAAAGACAGGTTTGTCTGTGCCTGGAGAGTTCCGCATCCTTCAGTGGAGGTGTCACTTGGAAACCAATTTACAGTGGAATTTCATCGGAAAAGCATTATTCAAGTACTGAATTTGCGTTCAGCTGTAGGACCTTGTCGTGAATTCGTCTTGTGCAAAACACAGGCTTACTGCCACACGATGCGCCAGGACAATTTGTTTCAAATTCTGGTTTTCAGCGGGAATAGTCGTCGAGACGTGTGCAATTCAACGGAAATACAGCAAGAAACCGGCGACCGCCTGCTAGGATATACGTATTTGCGAGTGCAGTCATTCCGTCCGGTGTACGGTAGAGATTGTCCTGCGAGCGTAGGTAATACTTTGACCATCATCGGAAGCTGTGTTATAATTTTAGATGGCTCTCGATGGGCGCGGGAAGCAAACCGCCTGACAGACCTTGACCACCAATAGGCATGATCGTATTGATCACTGATATAACACGTACCTGTGCAGATTCACTCAACATTTTGTTTGTCCTGTTTTCTCTGATAATGGAAGGCCCCACCGTAGTTGTCACATTGACAAGCGACCGAAACGTGGGACGAGGTGATAATACGTTGCTTAGAGCATCGCAATCTTCATAGCGTCAATCTCCTGATGACTGTCCCAGATGGATAGCATTTCACAGAGAAGCTTGTCGCAGCGTCAACGCTCGCGTGTCCCTTTGCGATTCTAAAACAACCCAGTCACAGGAACGAGACAAGGAAATAATGCAAACTGCGGCACTGTTGGGCAGCCAATCTGGACATACACGTTTCTCTCCTCCCCTTTGCCTATGTAACACTGAATCGACTTAAAATTTGAAGGCATGATTACAGTCATAGAAATAGAGTCCTAAAATTCGATCTGGCTGAATGAGAATAGCACGTATTCACCGGACAGTTTCAATTCTAGCCGCAAATTAATTGGCAGAGGGATGCATGTGTGAAAATATCTTACGGATTAATGGCTTGCCAGTGGGTTGGCTTATGGAGTTATTGTCGTCAACCTGACCCTCGTACGCTAAGGATCCCGGATTCAACTGATATCAGTGACCCTGTCGCTAGCATCCGAAGAGCCAAAGGGCGTTCCATTGGACAAGAAGGGTGGTCTTGGTAGCGCACTGTAATTGACAGGCCCCAGGAATCATGGACGGGACACTCAGTGGTCTTGGACAGGTTAGTGCGTTGTTAGTTTTCCGAACGGCCCGGATGTGTTTATGATGTTGTACCAAACTCTCGTGGAATAAACCAAAGTTGAAGAATCTTCTAAGCCAAAAGCGTGGCCCCTGATTGGACGTCCAGCGTTTGGCGGTCATGTATACAGATGTAGCGGTATACTGAATTTTATGAACGTTGCGGCTGCATACGCCGGATTGCCACGACGAGCGGGAGATAGCGGCGCGGCGAAAAGTCTGAGAAGCAAATAGTTGTGGCGATGACAAGAAGGGATGTTGGTCATCACCCGGTGACGATGTCTATGAGCCGGCTCGCACGCGAACTACAAGAGCGCCGTCAAGTCGTTTACTAAGTTCAAGCCCATAAACCTGTTCGTTGTCTCCGTCAACGTTGCACGTGAACCGGCTTACCACGCGGGCGCCAAACTAAGGGCCACAACTCGGAAACTGTGCGGAGCTTGGATGACCCACGTTAATTATTGACAGCCCACAGCACCCACCGGCGCTGTCCGTTGCCCACAACCATGAATCGTCCCCCACCATTCATTCCGGAGGTGTATGACTCTAGACGTGCCCTGGACGACATTCCGGGTATTCACTGGGCACTCCATGAATTTCTTCACTCTCGTATGATAGAGTCTGAGGAATACCTCAATCGTGTTGACCCGAACAAGTGCGTACTACGACGACACGTATTCGACACTATTGCTTAGGAGTTCCCAGGGAGAGATTGTATTTTGGTACCGGTTTTGGACTCATTCAATTTGTAAAGGCTCTCATGTCATACGAAGACAAGGTTGGTCTTATGTCGAACCCTCCCTTTTCTAGCGCGCTATGGGCGGTAACATATATATTGTGAATAGGACTTAGTGTCGGCTATAAATCACACGAAACATGGCAACGCCCTTGCCTCTGCTTACCGTAAACCTGCACCATCGTTGGCAGGCCGCCTGGCTGGTTATATTGTCCCGGGCATGAGCACTTCGAGCATAGAGTGGATCGCACAAATGACTCCAATTGAGCGACACGCGGAGCTTATGTACGCCGAAACCTTGTATGAAAAGGTATTCGATTTGCGCCTCCCAGTGACACTCGCGTTAAGGTGACTATAACAGAGTTTGCTTGGTATCGTGTACTCTGGGGACTGGCTTTCGTTTGTCAAGGAAACGTACGTATCTCTTTATTTCATGGACGATAACGGATCAAAGGGCCAAACTGTTTATTACAGATTGAACATGCGTACCACAATAACGATATATCGACAACTTGGGAGATACCTCGAAGCAGCTGATGCTGCGTATGCAGCGGCGCATGCAAATAATAACACATCGGGAGGACCACTCGAGGACCCATTTATAGACAGACATTTTCGTTCAGGCGTGTATCTCGGTGTTGGTCTCTCCTACCTCATTCTTTCCTTGATGCCTGGGCGGCTGTTGACTATCGTCGAGCTATTTGGCTACCGGGGTGATCGCAAGGAGGGTCTACGATGGCTGAGTCGAGCGGGTGGCTGGGATGCCCGTGACGAGACGAGTCTTGTCACTCAAGGCAAGTTACATCATTTCGTCTTGGTTCTTCAAACGAAGAAGCTGATGACGACTTAGAGTCTGAAGGCCTGCGTCGTTCGATGTGTGACATGACCCTGCTCATATTCCATCTTGTATTATCTACATACACTTACGAAGGTATCAATTTGACCGTAGCTCAGAGGATCGTAGAATGGAACCTGAACTTGTACCCCAACGGTCGGTGACATCCAATACTTCACCCTTACCAATCTTTTAATTTTTGTCCCAGGTGTATTTTTCCTCTTCGGTGCTGGCCGCCTTGCACTTGTACGTTCACAGCCTCAACGTGCTCTTGAATACTATGCTCGAGCGGTGCAAGCCCAAACACAATATCGTACTATGCACCACATCAGTTGGTGGGAGAGTGCTACTGCAAATTTAGCGTTATGGAGGGTGGAAGCCAGCAAGGAATGGTGGGACCGCCTACTTCGCGAGGCTACGGCAAGTCTAATTTTTCCACTTGAGCACATGTGGATTCAACGGACCCTGTGAATAGTGGTCAAAAGCAACCTACGCATATGGGGAGGCAGCCTGTCTCGTAACGATCGGCAACCATAACGATGCCGTGAAGTTGATGGAGAAAGTATCTGGACTAAGGCAACGCATCGCTGGGAAGAGTATACCCCTTGAGGTCGGTCGTGACATTCTTTTGTCTATCCACTGACTCTGTGTGGGTGGGTGATTCCACAGAAATTCGCTGCTCGTAAAGCGCGCAAGTATCTGGCTCAAAAGAATCGGCTCGCTTTACCAGCACTTGAGCTCGCCTACGTGTTTTCTGCCATTGCGCATGCCCCCCGCCAAGTCGTCCTTGAGTACATGATTCCTCACGTTGACCAAGCACTCCAAGAACTAGGTGTATTGGAGATGAACACTGTCAATGGGAGCGCGCATGCAAACGGGGAGAAAGTTGCGAAGGTGGCTGATAAGAATCACAGAAAGGCGGGAAGCAAGGTGGAAGGAAGGGAAGGGTACTGGGATGATTTGTGTTTGGCGCGGTTCTTGGAAGGCGTTTGTTGGCGCTTCGTAGCCTATCCAGTATGTCCCCGTGTCTCATCAGCCATCGATCAGATTTACTTCAATACCGTAACATTTTCCGTGAAGCTGATCTGCTCTTTTTGCAGGATCCCGATGCTGAGCTGGACCCGGACGAGAAGCCAGTGGTACCTGCTGAGGAAGCTCGACGCAAGGCTGAATTAGCATTGAAGGAGGTGTTTGAGAATGGGCCCAAGATAGAGCTAGACCATTATATCGTTTACCACGCTCGTAAGTCGCTTTTCTTTATGCTTGATTCCCGATGGACTGAACACTCAAGTAGATTTCGAGTACGGATGTCTCCTTGCACGTTGCGGGGACAAAGAGGGTGCCAAAGCCCAATTTGAAATGGTACTGAGTGGAAAACCACTCGAAGTCAACGCCGCCGGGCGTAAAGGCAAATACAGCCTCGAAGTGTGTTCCCTTACTCGGTTGTGATGCTCCCGGTCCTAACATGACGACTACAGAATTCGCTACAACTTCGAGCTCATGGTGCCATGGACGCCCTAGAGCAAAATCGACCCTTGTAAACTACACTGGTGTCCATTTTCGAATCCCGACTCTACGCACGCTCTATTGACCGCACACCTATACCATTTCGCTGATCTATTTACCTTCGACACCTGACCTAACTTACTCATAGATCCAGCTCATTAGATTTTGTAGCCATCCTTACCGGTCTCTATAGACGCTTTCACGTGTTGTTTCTACACTAATTGTCACTGGAAAGATATATCAGTCCCGCTCATTTGAAAAACAGCATCGAAAGGCCACCAGTAGGAAATAGCAGGGTTGAAAATCGGGTGGAGAAGCGGTTTGAGAGTGTTCCACCAGCTATCAACCAGGTTTATTGGGGGCACTCGAGCTTGGCATGCAGTTAGCAATTAAGGCTAATATGCTGCCGACGGGGCAGTCGCTGAAGCGTGGTTGCACATGTCATTGACACCAGTGAAGACGGTTACCAATATGTACATATCGACGTTATAGAATTGTTCAGCATCCAAGACGCGTCCTGTCACAAACCCATTTACGCGTGACACCATGCGTCACGCTGATCTCACCTCTTCTCCCTCGTCGCGACATATGGACGACCTCAACCCGCGCCCCCCAAAACGACAGCGCACGGACCAGAATATAGACACCACGGAATTATCTGCGCCGCAACTGCCATCGTTGACGTCTGTGCTACCTGTGTCGACGTTCCGACCCCTGCCACCTCCGGTGCTCCTTCTCGCACTCCCAGCACTGCTGGCTCAGCCACCCAGCCACGAACATTACCCCCTATCTTTATTTTTGTCATTGAGGGCCCTCAGGATTTGCCTTGAACTAAAGACACTGACTCCAGACGTGGAGTGTCGGGCTTGGACTGGTTTGGCTGAGGTCGGACTCAGGGTTATCACTAGTGGTTTCACAACAAGTGAAGAACACGCTTGGGCGAACGGACTGGAATTGGAGGTGA
>JBBPKK010000276.1:0-26372 GCA_038089215.1 Tylopilus vinaceipallidus
TGCTCAATGTAATGCCCTCCGCGAATCAGGTCTATCTCGGATTAACTGATATTATTTACAGACGACTGTGATAGATTGGAGATGGTCCAAGCAGAGCTCGAAGATGCTCTCACAGAGGCATTTTGCGCACTCTCGGGTTTCAAGAACCTCGAGAGCGTTGTCTTAAACTTTTGGCCGTCTTTCCACACCCAAAACGGTGCGGAAGTGCACGAACAGCCCTTCTGGTTTACAGACCGTCAGGTCACCGTTCTGCACGCGGCTCATTATGCGATGAACTCATCTTCCATTCGCTCGCTCACATTGAACAACGTCGTCTTGACGTCGCCAGCGCATTATGACTTCGTCTCGTCCGTGACAAACTCTCCCTTGCATCACTTGTCCTTGTCCGTCGTATCGAACTCGGAGCTGGGTGGTTGGTCCGGTTCTAAAGCCTTGAATGGGTCACTTGGCTCTTTGCTCCCACTGCCCAACACCAACTTGAAATCCCTCGTCTTACGCAGTAACGACGGGCTCTATCACAGTCTCAAGCCGGGGCTCGGCTCTTCGACCTACCCTGCTCTCGAGACGCTCGTAGTCGAGAATCTCGTCTTTGACCATACCCCCTCCGCGGATGGCATCGAGGAATTTATCATCCACCACAAGGCATCCTTACGCCGTCTAGAAATTCGCGGATGCTCCACATATGTGCCTTGTACATCAGCTCCTCCCCGAAGATGGTGCACAATTTGGAGGCGTTTCGAAGAAGAGCTTACCTCCCTTACCCAGATCATGGTCGGCGATGTCCTCCAGGGTTACGTGCTGCTCGACGGTACCCATGGATACATCCCGCACCTGTCCTTGCCAGCCACCCTTGCTGACTTTGCGGAAGAGGACAAAAGGGCATACTTGCATTTTAGCGACCGTGTGAACCGTCGTTCGACGCACCATGAACAGTGGCGTTGAAGATCGCCTGTTTTCGTAATTAGGCCACGTTGTACTGATTCCGGCGTCCATTCGTTTCGTATTCCCTTGTTTGCCTCGGTGTAAAGTACGCCCAGATTCCCACTGGGTCGCATGCTATGACATAGAGGTTCGTACTGTGTCTCTGTAAACTCTTATGTTCTTTGGGACCTGGTTCATTTGTCCAATTGCCCTCTGTCAGAACCCAGCTAGATTCCGCCACGATATAACAAAGGCGCTCACATGGTTCCAAATCACCACCACATGCTGTGTCGCCTGTGCCTACGAAGAAGCCCTGCATGGTAGTCTGACCACGCCGAACGTGATGACGCCAACAATGTTCTAAAGTACATAACGTGCTTGGATAAGTCATCGTCGTTGCCATGGAGGCTAGCTGCATGCATGGGGAGCGTGGGCTATGCCCATAGTTGCGGGGTGGTGTGCACTGGCGGTAGTGCCCTTCCTGACATGCTTTGAAAGCGGACGGAAGAGGTGAATGACACTGGCAACTACACCAATATCCTACTGACGTCAATGTGGAGTGAAGGGCTGTGGTATCTTCGACTTCACAGCGCGTAAGCGGATCGAGTCTGTCCGTTTCAAGTCAACTTTCCTGCCACAGATGACACAAATGGATATCCGTACCGTCGCAACTCCCAATCCCCCAACCCACACGCTGTAATAGCACCGGACCGGAGTGCCGAGCTTTACGCCGAGTTAGCCAAGAGCCGAAGTTCAGCTGGGAAGTTCCGCCACATTGAACGCACAAGGTTTCGCCCAGCGGTGTGCCAAATGGCCGCATTTACTTGGACGTGCAAAACGACTCGTCATGGAGACTATCGCGTTCGAAAGACCAAGATATCGGGAAAAGGGGCGCCCCATTTTCAACGTACGCAACGTTCTTGTGGCATGTGTCATAGCGCCCTGGTAGTAATCGTGTCTAAAGCGTTGTCATAGATCATAGCTTCAGCTCCCAAGGCCAGAAAACAGGACGTTGTCAGCACATCACTTCTCCGGAGGCGGGTGATGACTTACTGTGTCTACGGAGCAATAGGCTCAGACAATAAACCGCAACGGTGGTAAGGATAAGTTAGCAGAGTAAGCATGGAATATGGTTCCTGGCGATTCGGACCACCTTATTAATGCATCATTCCATCGAACACTTTGGGGATGATAAGAACACGAATTAGGAGTCCCGTAGAGCAGGCTAACCTGGAAGTTGCTGGCGAAGACCAGAGGTTCTGTTCCTGGATTCAGGATGAGCCACAAATACACAGGTGATTGCCGCTGGTCAATTTGCCAAACTCTCAGGTGTTTCACGCTATTTGATGGAAAAATTAAATGAAGTCTCGATCTTGGCATGTTCGGCGTCCATTTCGTCAAAACATCCAGCTGTATCAGATCCACATACCTAAGCGATCCTCGCCAAGCTACATGTCTGACACCTTACCGTGCTCTGCTCGCACACCGTCGGCGTGCAATTCGCTGGAAGTTCACGTCGGCCTGTTGTGCAACGTCTCCGCCGTAGCTACTATGGAACGCGCGCGCGACCCTACGCCTGCCGTCTCGTACGCGTGCTCCTTTGACTACACCTTAAAGGACCCAACATCCGATACGGATTATTATCAATTTTCTACCGCATCGTAAAAGAGATTTATACCATGCTCGAACCCTGGCATCATGGAGGTGTCCAGAACCGAGTCGACCCTGCGTGGGCCGAGAACGTTTCGTCAGACGAGATATAGAAACTGGCGTCAAAAAGAACATGGATGAGCAATTGTGGCATGCGGAGAACAACGGTAGGTACGTGTAGTCACCCTGTCATAGCGTGTGGACCTCTCATGCGAGCGTGGGACACATGGCAACAAGTTCATATCCAGGCACTCGTTCTACGCGACGTATACGGAAACAGATCAAACTCACGTGTTTCCTAAAATCCCTTCTGTTCCCGGAACTTACTCGAATGAATATTTGTTACTTCTCCCGCCCCAACTTTGATTGTGAAACAGTGCCAGTCACTGCGCAAGCCTGGACTGGCCCATGCGATCACCAACGTTAATCGGCGCTCAACCTCACTGGTCTGTACAGGATCCTATTGGGCTATCCCGCATGTTGTCGGTGCGTCACACCGTATGTAGCAAATAAGCAGCTTTCTCAAGTGGGAGTTTCGCTCAATGACCGGTGGCGTTGTTCCCGTCACAATCGCGGCGATGCACAGCGAGGTCGCCGATCAAATGCGCACAGCACTGGAATTATCGCCTTCCCTGCCCTGAACGCGAGATCGACACTAGAATGTCACCTGCTTCAGTATTTTTGGCGGTGGCTCAATAATCTATTCTCGCTGAACCAAATATTTTGGCTGCAGAAAGAGACGTAGTTCCAGTCTGCAATCCGACGATGCAGTCCAGCTAATCAATAGACGCCCCCATGGGTGACGGGATGCCATTCTGCCCCCCCCCTCAGCTTACGGATCTCGATCTCTTGGAAAATGGTATTTATGGCCGGAAAGAGACTGCACGTCTCTGGTATGCTTGAATCAGCACTGCGACGGCGATTTACTCTAGCGTGCGCAAGCTAACCCAAGGAATTGAATGGGCAGTATTGCAAGCTACACACTGAGCAGGACGAGACTTGCCATACCAGATACATAATTTCATGCAAATCATCACTGCCTTCGGAGAAATGACAAAGAAACACGAATGCGTATCCTCCGAGCTCTGTTGGAACCGCTTCAGCCCGCCAGCGAAGGGCATCGTGCTTCAGGTGAGCGATGACTAGTGTCTCAGGCCAAAACCCCGGCCGTCTCGGTGACAAGCACATAGATCTACACCGCACGAATATGTTATGGTACTCCGTCTTGCAAAAACTGCACTGGAGATCACATGAAAAGAAAGTGGATGTGATCATTCCAGACCATTCAGGGCCCCAACCGCGGCTGCTAGCGGCATGCGTGAGATTCATGATTCATTGTGGTTTTTACGTGACATCAGCCAGCCCATCTCGAATCTTAATCCACCCAAGCCAACCTGATATAGCATGCCGGCATCGTTGGCGGGCCCTTGTCGGGTCGGTTCGATTACCCAGATCACCTAACGTGGGTATCATTATTTCTGTGAGTGAGCGGTATCCAGGAGGTAACAACTGTCCCATAAGAGGCTGGACCCTTCATTCGATTCCCGACCATCAGCACTCAACAACCCCACCTCCAGTCAGACAGCTATCATGAAGAATCTACCACCCGAACTCGTCAGTGCCGTAGCGGAGAACATATCTTCTACCTCTGATCTTCTCTCACTTCGTTCCGTCAACTCTACTTGCCATAATCTTGTCACGCCGCACGCGCTGCGCAAGTTGCACGTCCAAAATAGTGTCAAAAGTACACAAAATTGTCGAAGCATCATGGACTCTCCTTCTCTGTGTTGTCATGTGCAAGAGGTTGTGTATGATCAACGGGATCATGCACGGTTTTGTCTTCTCCCAGCTAGGGCCGGAGGTATT
The DNA here is from genome assembly GCA_038089215.1 of Tylopilus vinaceipallidus. Lineage (NCBI taxonomy): Eukaryota > Fungi > Basidiomycota > Agaricomycetes > Boletales > Boletaceae > Tylopilus > Tylopilus vinaceipallidus. The sequence continues at coordinate 4,438 of JBBPKK010000276.1, forward strand.
GCGCTTCACGAAGCAGGCTCCTTCCCGGTTAATTGATATTGCTTCAGACGACTGTGATGAGTTAGAGATTGCGGAGCTCGAAGATGCCCTCACAGTGATATTCTGCGCGCTATCAGGTTTCAAGAACCTCGAGAGCGTTGTCCTCAATTTCTGGCCTTCTTTCCGCGACAAAGACGGCTCAGAAATTCAAGAGCAACCCTTTTGGTTCACCAACCGTCAGGTCACGGTTTTGCATGCGGTGCATTATGCGATGAAGTCATCTTCCATGCGCTCCCTCACCCTGAGAAATGTTATCTTGTCCTCCTCGTCGTTGACGTATCGCGATTTTGTCTCGTCCGTAACGAACTTTCCTTTGCATCATTTTTCCATGTCTGTCGTTTCCAACTCGGAACTCAGCACCTGGTCTGGATCTAAAACCCTCAATGGTCCATTCAGCTCGTTACTCCCGTTGTCAAACGCCAATTTGAGATCCCTCGCCTTGCACAGCCCTGACGGCTTCTATCACAGTCTCAAACCGCAGCTCGGTTCCTTAAACTACCCCGCGCTCGAGACACTTGTGCTTGAGAATATTGTCTTTGACTATACGCCCTCTGCGGATGGCATTGAGGAGTTCATTATCCGCCACAAGGCAAGCTTACGCCGTCTCGAGCTTCACGGATGTTCTACTTACGTGTCCGGCACGACATCCCCTATCCGGAAGTGGTCCACAATCTGGAGACACCTCGAAGAAGAGCTTACCTCCCTCACTCACATTCTCGTCGGCGATATCCCACAGGGATACGCATTGATCGACGGTGCCTGCGGGTACGTCCTATATCCACTCTTGCCTACTACTCTTGCCAAAGACGAACAAGTGTACTTGCAGTTTAATGATCATGTGAATCGTCGATCGACGCTCTATAAACAATACCATTGAGACTTTGCAGTTTACTGTTATCGTCCACGTATTGCGGGTATATCGTTTGTGTTTGTCGTTGTCGCTTTTAGTTCATTGTAACCTGCTTATACCCACATTCCTGTTGGGTTGTAGTGTGTACAACGTGATAGTTTGTAAATACAGTGTGAAATTTGGAAAGATATATGTAATTGAACTTTGATTGGATTGTCTTCTGCTGGACATAATGTGCCCTCGTATGTGCCTATAGCCTGAGGTTAGTAAGGCCGATTCGAGGCTCTCCTCTTATTCTGACTACTCATCCCATGCACACTTCCATTCCAACGTCGGAAACTGACCTTGAATCCACAGTTTGATCTGAGATTCGGGCAGGTGGATACGCTCTCGGAGTCATTGCCCTGCAGCGGGGTACCATACCTGGACTGAATTCGATGTTTATCACTGTCGGGAATGTAGGGAACCCCCTCGTTGTACGTCCGGACCGACGTGACACTTTCCCCTTAGATCTTTGTTCGTAGTACGGTACGCTGGTTAGACTCCATGTTGCCTAGATCCATTCTCTCTTTCTTCTGAGTCACACAACGGCTGTGTTCCACCATGCGTATACATGTACACTCCACATGTATCTATCAAGTCATCAAATAGATTCCCCAGGTCACTTCTCTCCCCGTCGTCTCACACCTCAGTCTTCGTCGCTCCTTGTCCCTCGCCAACCACCCGCTGTCACCTCACCGTCCCACATCACTCCCCATTGCCCACTAACACACCTGGCTTTCCCTCCCTCCTTAAACTCGCCTTCCCCGGTCTGACACCTATGTATCGGCCCCCTACAGGATGTACGAACGATTTATGGTTGGACTTTTGCCGGGGCACCGACTCGAATGCGGACCTGGATTCGTACTGTACTCACGTTAGGGTACGGCACTATTCGCGTCATCATCGCTCTGCTCGAGTCCGTCACGGTCGTACTGTTGTCGTCAGGTAAACAATGGTCCAGAAAACAGCATCACTTTGGAGCGACAATTGACGGTAGACAAGAAACAGCACAGCATAACTGCTTTGCGCATGTAAGGGCCGCCGCACACTATGTGGTGGATTCATGGCGGAAGTTTGAGGACTGGAGAAAGTATCAGCAAGTCGATATGAGGGTTATATTGGACCTGTGCCGCTTCCTGCAGATTGTCAATGGCCGTCAGCTGTTGGAGAACACCATGACGCGTTCTTTCTCTTCCAAAGAGGTTCGAATATACAACACTTCTGCTTTTTTTCTAGTCACCGTCGCCGTGACCGCACTTTCGCTGGCACTGGCAACACCAGAACTAGTACACGGCTTCATAGAAAACGTTCACAAAACAAAGCAATGGAGACGTGCTGTGAGGCTGTTTAAGTACATCGTGCATAGATGATTCTGAGTCTTCCAAAGATACTCATAGGATTCCATCACCTCAAACAGGGGGAAGAGGTGGCGCCCAAGGGGCTATGACGTCAGAGCGACAGTGTACCTGCAGCATGAAGGGCCGCGATGCATTCAACTCGCGGGATATATTCATCGGAAGCGCACCGATTTGAAGTTGCTTGTTGTCGCTTGTTGTGGTTCGTTCTCCACCTACACAGTCGTACGTCAATCCATCGTCTGCTGTCTAAGTGGTTTACCATCTGAGATTCATACTAGTTCATGTGCCACATTAACATCCGATACTCCTCCTTCCCACTTCTTGAGCTGTTGACTATACCACGGCAAATACTATAAGGACGGGAAATGGTCCACGGTGTAGGCTCCGGGCAAGAAAGCACGTTGCACAACTGGATCATGCGTTTGAGGTGCAGAATGAGCGGGTTTTCCGTCAACGAAACGGCACCAGTTTTTTCATAGATGACACGTAGCGTGACAGATCTAGAGAAACTGGGAAACAACAGATGGTAAACACAGACGCCATGTTCCTCCCAGCCACCGAATGTGGACGGTCTGCAAAGCATGTGCCTTGCTTTTACATCAGTTATATCGCCTCCTGAAGAGTCGTGGAGGGCAGAGGAAGAGACCATGTCGCACGGAGTAGGGTCAAACAAAGTAAACCCATAAGTGATAGGTGGCAATGCTCATGTACATGATGATAGCTAATCATGACGAGGATATTGCGGCCCTATTTGAAAGAGATGACTGGATCAATCGTGGTGCGCTGGCGGAGAGCAATCAGACCTCAGATACACTGATTATCAGCGAGGTGATTGATGTAAAACACACTAGCGCCCATGCGACGAACCAGGGGATCCAGGAGGGAGTAACACAGATGTCTGCCGCTGGCGACGAAGGGGACGAAGTACACCACAGCAGTGGCCAAGAGAACCACTGTTGCAGAAGAGAGGAGCGAGGTCGCTTGCACGATTCAAAGCCAATGATAGGCTACTGGATCGCAGCAGCGTCACTTTGGTTGGTGTTTAACCGAACCCTTGGCTCTGAGGAAAGGGATCTGAGACAGCAACCAAAATAAACAGGAATCGGGTTCTCGTTGAAGGCATGCCTCAGAGCCAGTACCCAACCAACTCTGGATAACGCGATGCACAGATGACATATCTTGGATATAGGCCGCTGCATTCCATGGGGAAGAATCCCCGTGATGGGCGTCTTCAGGCATGAGCATACTAGCCGTGATGCGGGTGTAACTAGATCCTATTGGGTCTTTCCCTGGATCTATGTCGAGTGTTAGCTTTTCATTTGGGAGTCCATGTCCCACCGAGAATGAGTTGCTTACATAATTATAATTTTGCAAACCGCTTTGATGGAGACTGAAATTTAGAACTTGCCCAGCTTGTTAGAAGATCCCCTTCCGCTTCGTGGACGGGAGTCAGGGAGTACGACATTCATTTTTGCTGCAGCTCATCAATTCGCACGGAGGGCTGGATGGGCCAGTGCGCACCGGCAATTTCATAGAGCCCGTTGGAGCCACGGAATCGGATGAGGGTTGATCTCACGCCCATTTCAACTACCAAACAGGATAAGCGACAATGAGACACCGTCGTGGATGAGTTGGGCATGGTATTTGTTCTTCTTGGAATGGGAACGGCGAGTGCGATCAAGCCGAATATTTGGCCTTAGTTGTGGAGGTACGGCTATCCCAGATTGCAGTCAGCGCAATTCTCGTTGCTCACCAGTACCGCCTATTGCTTCGGAATTTTTACAGACTGAAAGGGATGGCCAAGAATTGAACGGTGGGATATATTACTACACATACCAATTGGACTCTAAATACATAACTGCACCCTTAGCTCGTGGTGCTATCTATCTTGGTAGGCTAAACAAGACGGGGTAAGACCAAGTGTTTATAATCTGAAATATGTACAGTGCTTTGGCGGCTGAATACGCACAAATTGAACTCAAGGTCATGCAGCACTGTCACATTTACCCAGGGATTCGTTAAATGAGCCAAGCTACGTATTGGGCTGACGTTGCCACATTGTAGGTGTGTTCGTCCCTCCCAAAAAAACCGAATGTAAACTGATCCAGGCAACGCAGACCTTGCGGTTACTCAAGCGGCCGGACCATCTCAGGATTTCACGCAAGCTGTAACATTCAGCCCCTTAACGTCTTCGGGACTGACTCAGGGCTGAAAGGTGAAAGAAACTTTAGATTCGGTTCCGGACCATAGGCTCCAAGGTGGGAAATGCCACCATTTCTTTCGCAGACCAACTTTACTTTACTGCACAGGATCCTGTGGGACGAAAACCTCCGAGGCGACGAGTAATATGAAAGTAAATGCTACAAACGACGAGGAAAATCAGTCTGCAGTGTTCAGACACTTGCAGTGAACGATAGTACGACTCAGTCCAGTCGGCTGGCTTCATTGCTCTTTTGCAATTAATACTTCAGTAGAGTAAGTCTTCCACGCAATGGACAAAGAGCTGACGGCATCTAAACTTCTATCACTCACGATGTCACGTAAGTATCCATCCCGAGACTCTGCCACTTAACCACAATGATCTCGGGTACTTGCCTTATTACTTCGAGGTGAGCAAGCCTGCGTTGCATAGTGGCCATATACCTGAGTGTTTCACGGCTTTGTTTAGTGGCCTGCAATTACTGGCAATGACTAAACCAATATCTTGTTAGACGAATATCACTCACTTCAATGATAAGCCCCAAGCTAACAGGCCCATGGTTAAAAGGATGCGCAACCCTGATTTTCTGTCGGATACCTAGACTCAGGCACGCAGCCAAACAACCACGATGGGACAAGCAGGCACGCATATAAACAAGATTGGGGCAAGGTAGCCTATGCGACACAGTTTTTTTTCCAGTTCCTTGCATCGTGGACATGGCTTTGTGGACGCGAACTGAATCCAAACCCGGACTGCAGGTTTGGAAACGAAACCTTGGAGTAACAGAAGCTTGCTTTCACTGGGAGAGTCTGTCCACCGGCTTTGGAGACACCCTCATACATGTCCATCTTAGTCCCACGAGACGTGGTGACATGGATATCCATTCCTGTGCCAACGTACGCAGAGCATGGTGCTCTGTCAAACGACGTTTTCCCATCATGGCCGGAGAGATCCACGGGGAAGGTCACGAGGCTCACTTTGTCGTTCGCGAAGAAAAGGTCCGGTCGTTGCATGAGGGAGACATCACGTTCGATGCGATTACCTCGTTTCATGCCGCGGATCAATTCGTTACTGATGTCCTCGACGGTTTACCCCCACTTTCTCCCAAGCTACTTGCCCGCATCTACGTGCTTCGACGGACAGATCGGCCACAATACTTTCATGTGGTGCTCGTCGTCGCGCATTGTATCACGGATAGATGTTCGACGAGTACAATCCTACGTACGTTCTTACAGACGCTGGCATCCTCGTATGATCCGGCCCCGCCTCCGATCCCATCAAGGTTGCAAATGTGTCTTCCAGCAGAGAGCAGAATAGGTCTCAAAGATTTATCTCTCCCTAGAAGGAGGTGGAGGAAGGCAATCGGATATGCTTTGCACGCTACCCGACTGGCCCGATTCAAAGTAATGAGCCATCCTGCATGTCATGTGTAAAGCGCAAAGGTATACTGACCATACGAAACAGGGTGGCCACACTATCCCCGGTAATTTCACCACGGCAAGACAACGTGCCTCCGACAAGTCGCGCGTTCAGCTCTTCACCTTCTCCCGCTCAACATCAAGTACGATCCTCTCCAATTGCAAGCGCCACGGCATCACGTTGACCTGCGCTTACTATGCCATTAGCCAAGTAGTGCTATCGCGTTTAATATGCCGACGTTATCTGAAGGGAGATATATCGGAGGAAGAATGGCAATACCGCATACGCGAGCCCATGTTCTTCAACGCACCGCTCGACCTTCGGGCCCACATGGACCGTGACTGGTTCCAACAAGGTGGATCTGGAGAAGTTGGCTTTAACGCCGTGTCGTCCCAATATGTGCTCCCCTTCATGCCCCTCGGTGCCATGCGCAACAAGGGCGACGTGCGAGAGCTCGAGTTGGTAGACGGCGCACCGCATTTTCCCGAGCTGATGTCATTTAAGCGGTTCCTCCACCGGTGTGGCATTGCGCGAGCGCAATTTAAGAAGCTACTCGACCATCCTCGGTTCGTGGACATATGTACCTCCGCGTACTACTGCAAGCTGCCACACAGCCAACAAGCCGCGGGTGCCCGGCGCACTGCAACTGAGCGACTAGATGAAGACACCGAAACAGAGGGGTGGGCGAGCCCGATCCCTGTGTCATTTTTAGGACCGGTAATAACGCAAGATGGCTCAAGTATGGGGAATGTGTGTTTCTGGAAATCATTTACCTCGGAGGCAATGGTTTGCTGACGAGAACACGCAGATGGATGTGAAATTGCCAGCCGATTACCCACTTCCAGCAAGTCACCCGCTTTCGCCCCTCTCACAGGCTCATCATCCCCACCGAGCTGGATATACCACCCAGCCCGTTCCGAACGAGGTGGTCCGTGAATGCGAAACTCCACGACTGCATGTGGAGTATTGGCGAACACACATGCATATTGGTCCGGCGGGACTGTATCTTGGGTCGTGGCTAGTGCAGGGGCAACTACAATTCGTCGTGTTCTATGACGAATGTGTGTTCAGCAGGGAAGTTGTGGCCGAATGGCTGAGCGAGATTAAGGAAGGGTTGAGATGGTACTTGGGTCAGCCCTTGGATGAAACGGAACGTGGCCATGACTCAGTGCCCGCAGCGAAGCTATGATACAGTCATCCCCCGGCAGTTGCGTCGGTCCTATGCAATTTACACAACAAATGTTTTCTCTCGCTACAATTCACTCTGGTTACATAGATGTATGTTGAATAATAGTATAGATAGGTTGAGTTCAACCTGGCATTATGCTCTCTTCTGATTTGCAAATACATGTCATTGCACAATTGATTTTTATATAAGTAAAGTGGATACAGAGGTTAGATGCTAGCAGACCGAGGCGAGACATACCAAAAGAGACTACGTGGCACGGAAGCACTCACGAACGAAGGAAAAACCCGAGTCGGATTGCAAGCTAGGGAGCTGTAGGTCGATCGGCCGGATTGCTCCCCCTGCAAGCAAACAAGGGGCGTGCGACTCACCATCACTGACGAGGATGCACTCGCTACCAATGCTTACGAGGGGGATCGCTGACACTCGACTGGTAAACGGGGGTCTGAGGCTTGATGGCCTTATGAATTTTTCACCTACTGGTATGAAGGATGCGTCAGAGGCACACCATAAATGCGCATGCACATGATCGCTGGAGGCGTATTATCAGAATATCTGAAGCCATATCCATGTCTCTCGTATATCATATGAATGCCGATGCTACATACACAGTCGTCACTAGCGATGTCTGAAGAGGTTCATTGCGCCTGAGAGTAGTATCCTCGTGAGCAAGTGGCCAGCGTGTGTGCATCATGGTGAAAGATGAGGTCTGCCTGTACGTGTGTGCGAGCAACGCCATGACACAAACGCAAACGCAGACCCGAACCCATCTCACGCACAGATTGCACCAACGCAACAGCGCGTCATGATTCGTCCCGCCTCGTCCGCTCCCCGCGATGCATGAAGTCATAGCACAGGTTCCCCGGTTCAACACCCAGAATCCCCTGCACTTCCGCCCTCCCGAGCGCACACAGCTCGCGCACGCTCCCGACCTTGCTCATCACGTACTTGACGTTCTTGGCCGTCACGCCCGGGATGCACCGCAGCAGCTCCTCCGCCGCGGCGTTCACCCCAGCACCCACCTCCGAGTCCTCTTCTGCACCGATTGCGATCGCGCGACACGGGTCCGGCTCGGGGTTGTGGGATTTCAGATCGCTAAAGATGTCCGTCGTCGCATAGGGGGAGGAGGACCAGATGATGCGTACGCGGGGAAAATGCAGCGTGAGCAGGACGAGCTTGGACTGAATCGAGGGCGGGGCGCGATCGGACTCGGTGGACGCGCCCGCCTTCTTGGACGCATTCTTGGCTTTATTTTTGGCGTACGTCTGGGTCGTCTCCGAGACGGTCTGTGAAACGATCGTTTGCGATGCGCGGGTAGGAATGATGGAAAAGATGTACCTCGAGCGAAAACGCCTTGTTTTCCTCAAACTCGATGAGCAAGACGGGCTGTTTGTAATGTACCGACATGAGTTCGCACTGTGTGTACCTTGCAAAGCGATGGGGTTATCCGTTAGCGATGCGAAGGCACAGATGCAGCGAACGAGGACTTACAAACGACCACTATTGAAACTTGAAACCAAGTCCGGTATGCTTTTCCGCTCGACACAAATATCCGGCGTAAGCACGTAATCACCCACGGTCAACGTGGCAGGAATAACCAAGAGACCGGAAGCGTGCAGTAGTGATGGAAGTGTCGATCGAAACTCGCGCATGTCGACAATCACCTCAAGCACATATAAGCTTCAAAGCAATTGTCAAGAGCCGCGGCGACAAACCTGGGAGGTTTGTGTACTTAGCTCCTTTCGCCCGCCTGCTAGACGTGAACTGATCGACTTGATGATCTGTTCTCCAGTTTTACTCCCCAGTCTCTTGTCTTCGTAGATGGGCAGCACCATTGACTACACAACAAGGATGAGGAAAATGCGTGGTACATATATGAACGAAACACACTCACACCGCGTTCTTTGATGAGACGTTCAAAGGACTCCTTTTCACGCCTGAGGCCCGCTAAATACTTGTGCTCCTCGTAGCTCAGCTGATAAACCATAAAGTACACTCTCACACCCATGCCCGGATTTGAGTTGCGGTACACTTCAATACGGCGTACGAACTCGAGGCTAGGCTCAAACATGACAATAAACTTGGGTTGCATCTCTGCCAAGACTTGGTCGTCCGTATCATCGGAGTAGGTACGTACGATGACGGTCTGTTGAGGTGGAAGCATTCCATACTGTATATCGAAGTCGGCATCGAACTGACTGGCGAGGATCCCTTCAAGTAGTTCGACGTCTCCTTCAGGCACTATGAGGTCGTTCATAGATGCACTCTGTGATGCAATGCTAAACGAACGCTCAGATGAAGCATCCCATATGGAGTGTAAAAACCTTACAAAGCGGCAATCGCTTCGTCGTCGTCCAACACGATCACCTCCTCGGGTTTTGGGTCCTCCTTGGGTTTACTTGACGCACTGGACGACGGGGCACCACCACGGATTCTTCGTCTATTTGCACTCCTCGCTGCCCGTTCCTGGTCCTTTTTTTTTAGCGCGTCGCTTACGCCGGTAGAACCTGTGCTTCCGGATACTTGAGGCGCAGGCTTCTCGGCTTGTGCCAGTATATTACTCTTCCTGCTCTTCTGGCCTGCAAGCCTGCCTTTCCAGTACATGTGGCGGCGGAGCTTCGATTCCATCATCTTCCTCCCTCGTTCACCTTTCGGCGCGTCGACGTCCATCTCTGCCAGGAATTCACTGACGAGAGCGGATGATTGAGGGGATGATGTCATCACCAAAACAGTATTCAAACCACGACCATCTACGAGGATTCGTTGTTACCCTCTTGGTTCGTCAAGCGGAAGAAAAGGCCTACAGGATGAAAGCGACTCTTGCCTCATGATCTCTTCCTCGACCTCATGGAGCACGTCAGCAAGTAGATCCCATTTCGGGAGTTCTTCAAGTACAGGTTCCATGCCATCAATGACCCAGCGCTTTGGTTGCCTTTCTGTTCTTTTACCACGTCCCACTATGTCGTCTAGCGCATCCCATGCGTCTTCGTCGTCCACAAGGTCTGAAACTGCAGACGGGTGGTCTGCATTGGTTTTCGAAAGTGTGTAACAGCGGCGTTTCGCAGTCTGGAAAATGATGTCGGCAGCGTCCGTAAGCATCCACGGAGACTGGTTTTGTCGTGCAGTGCCCCCTACTGTGGTAGTGTTGGACACCACCAGCGTCTCAAGGTATGCGTGAAACCCGAGAGCGTCGTAAGATATCAGGTACCTACATTTCAACACGATAAACCACGAATAGGCCGATGGTACAAAACACACACGTGAAGAGGCGTCTCAGCGTCGCAAGATCGCTAACAAGCTGCTTCGTCCTTGGTCCTACCTTGTGCCACACAGGATCCAGCTGTCTCCGCACTATGGCATCGAACGACTTGAAGTAAGCACTTTCAACGGTGAGGTCATCGAGATCGAGCTACAGTACAAGATCAGTTTCCCGGGATCGAGATGCAACATGTACCCCACTGAAGTATTCGAGCGCTTCAGCTCAGAAAGGGTCACAGTCATACACTGTACTATCGCATGGTGAATGGCTGCCATATTTTCGGACATGTGTTGATAAAGTTCGACGACATCCGCTTTGCGGTTCTCAAGCGTGTCTTTGATAGTTTGGTGAAATCTGTTGCTCAAAATCAAACTGCGACTCTCTTCTTGTCCAGGAGACTGACCGAGGATAAATGTGAACAGTTCGTAGTTGAAGCTCTTTCATGATATTTTTGAGGGGTGACATTCCACTTGTGATGAACTCGGGCTGGTCAGAAAATCCCTTGAGGAAACCGGTCATGTTTTTTTCGCGATACAGTCGGACGATGAACGCTTCGAGGGCAAGTGCCGTCACTCTAAGGCAATTCGTTCAGAGTTGCACGCCCACACGAACGGAAGCATACTTTTCTGCGTGTGTAACGATGATGCCCGTAATGAGCTCCGTTGGAATGTCAGACTGCAACATATCAACGACCAATATGCGGGATGTCACTGAAATGAGGCCGCCCTTCTTGTACAAATCCTGTCTTGACAAAGGTGAGCACCTAAGAGTTCGTGGTATAAGAACGAACCTATCCCGTTTACCCATTTCATAACCGACAATGCGCAAACCGGGCTTTCGACAGCCCATGATACCGAGCTCCTCGCCAATAGCGAGCTCTTCCTCCGGAGTGGCATTCACGAGGAGAACTAAATTCTGCGGGGAATCGTAGATCTTCAGGAGGGTACATATTATTCTCCGTAGTCCGAGACCGCGTGCAAGGATGAGGAGGTCGTTCGTGGACGGGTCATGAAGCTCTTGCAAAATTTCCTTGTGGAATGCGAGCAGTGGTGTTGCCATGTCGTGCGCTTCGAACCAGCTCAATGGCCTGCGCAGTCACGAAAAAAAGCCTTAGATTGTAGCTTGCTGCGCTTGTGAACATAAGCTGAAAGAACGCAAATGAGCTCGCGGCGTGGGATGACGCACAGGCATATTACATAAGCGACTGATCCGACGGGCCCCGCCAAGTGGCACACCATCGGGTTACTGGTGTACTTCTGTCTCGAACTCACAATGATCCATGATCCATGACGAGTGGGCCCACTTTGAATCTCAGGCTGCTGAGAGGTTGATAACTTCTATGTTTGGTCGAGCGGTATTGTCACGTGTTTTTTTAAGTAACGTGTCTTCCTTTGCTCTGATTGGCTGGCGACCCGCTCATACGGTTTCCTGTTCGGTCGCACAAATCAGAGCCTACTCGGCTCGAATCTCGGCTTGTTCTGTCTGCCCTCCTTCGTCCTCCACCTCCACATCCCCGCGACGACCGCCGCGAACATGCCTACGAACCACTACGACATCCTCATCGTCGGTGCTGGCATCGCTGGCTCTGCGCTCGCCCATGCTCTCTCGGCCGTCACGTCCAAGTTGCGAGGCTCGCCTCTTCGTGTCGCACTTCTGGAGCGCTCTCTCGCCGAACCAGACCGCATAGTCGGCGAGTTGCTGCAACCTGGTGGCGTCGCCGCTTTGCAGAAGCTCGGCATGGAGGGTGCCTTGGAGGGGATAGATGCCATCCCGGAGTACGGGTATTGCGTCGTGCAATCAGGGCGTCCCGTTCACATTCCTTATCCGGATCGGCGACAAGGTCGCAGTTTCCACCATGGCAGGTTCATCATGCGCTTGAGGGACTATGCCAAGCGTGCACCAGGTGTGGACGTGATAGAAGCTACGGCGAATGAGCTGATAGAATGCGAGCACACCAAGCGTGTCCTGGGTGTCCGTGCTTCGCGGCCATCCTCTGACGCCTCTGGATCGAAAGGGGAAAAGGAGCCATTTTTCGCGGATCTGGTCGTCATCGCGGATGGGTGTTTCTCGAATTTCAGGAATGTGGTCATGGGCGAGTCCACTCGCCAGTCGTCGACGCGTGGCTACTTCGTCGGCGCTATCCTCAAGGACGTACAACTACCTATGCCCCAACATGGCACTGTTGCCCTTATAAAGGGGAATGGACCGGTCCTTATGTACCAAATATCAGAACACGATACCCGTATACTGATAGACATAAAGCATCCACTTCCTTCGGACCTCAAAGTGAGCCACAAGTCCCGTATCTCACTGTAGCTTGTATTCACGCGTCTCAGGGCTATATCTTGGCAAACGTCGTTCCCCAACTACCAACATCGCTGCATGTAGCCATTCACGAAGCACTGGATAAAGATCGCTTGCGCCGCATGCCGAACTCATTTTTACCCTCTGTGAAGCAAGGTGGGAAATTCACCAAGGAAGGTGTCTTCCTTCTAGGCGACTCCTGGAATATGCGGCATCCTCTTACGGGCGGTGGAATGACCGTTGCTCTGAACGACGTCGTTCTATTGGCGGAGATGCTGGCCAAGGTTGAGAACTACAGCAATTGGGATCAAATTTCTGACATGTTGACACGTTGGCACTGGGCTCGTAAACCATTGGCGTCGACCATCAATATCCTCAGTATTGCCTTGTATGACCTCTTTGGCGCAGATGGCATGTGTCTACGTGGTACTTTGTGTAATGCTAAAGCTCATTGTACCATAGACGAATACCTTGCAGTCCTTCAAGATGGCTGCTTCAAGTACTTTGAATGCGGTGGCGAATGTGTTCGTGGTCCCGTGTCCCTCCTTTCCGGGTACGCTATCCAGCCTCTAACTCGCCATCAGCTTCATCTTCATATAAACCATCGTTTATAGTATCGCGCCCTCTCCGGCACTACTTGCCTATCACTTCTTCAGTGTAGCCCTTTATTCAATATGGATCATGTTCACCCACCCACAGCCTATCAAGAACCTGCCGAACGGTGTTAAACCCACACTCGCAGTCCCAGCTGTGTGGGAGTATCCCTTGCTCTTGATCAAGAGCGTCGGAGTGGTTAGTTGCTTAACGTTTAATCGTCGCTTGCTTGCGTTTTGCTAACATGCGATGGGTCCCTAGTTTTGGACCGCGTGTGTCGTGTTTGGCCCGTTGCTGTGGACAGAGATTCGGTGGTGGTAACGGCTCGATAGACTCATTATAGACAATTCTTGTCGTTTTCCTTCTTTGTTCGTAGTAAATTATACCTGGGGTTATTCACAGCACTATGCGCATCGATGCGGTGCAGCTTCACAGGTCGCCTAGCTAAGGGTCTCGCGAAACTAGTACGGTGCAGTAACAGAGAAACACCAAAATACCAGACCAACGCGCTGTCAAGTGAACGACGAAGGTTGTCGGGTAATGGTAACAATCGTCCAACTTAGTTCAAAACTTGATCAGTATGGTCCTCGAGAAGTCCCGCCAAGCAAGTGCATAGCCGCTTCGATGGCTGATGCATCTCTAGGGTTGGCAGTCGAATTGATAGGGTGTCAAAACCAAAAGTGTGGGCACCCGCTTACAATTTAGAGACCGCCCCCGAGTCGGCTGCGTAATGCCAGCCACCGATCTACACCCGGAGTACACGTGAGGCCGCCTCTCGGCGTCCCCTGATCTTCACCGAAGACGCCGGTATGATGCGGCGAGCGTGGCAAGCGACAGCGGTTCATGCCGTCGGTGCAACTTCAAGGTCAGACCAAGCGGTCGAGCATTGACTCTTGGGTCCGCGGCGACTTCGTGGCTGTCTGCTTTTCTTGTGGACAACACACTGCCGGTGCTGCTGTACCCGCACATGTGGTGCGATTTGTCGGCGTTGCAAGGCCTTGGAAGAATCTGACGGCACATACTAATCCAGATGCATCATTGGCGTTCTGCACGAGGACCGGTTCAACAGTTACTCGGGTATAGACATGGAGAGCAGTGATGTGTCCCACGTTAACTCAATGGCCCGGGCGTGCTTGATCATCCATCAAACTGCAGTGCGAGGAGGACGAGCCACGTATCACCGCGCGCTATTCTATTTGAAATCCTCAGCAAGAGCGGTAGTTAAGCGGCCCAACCGGGAGTTGCCGGTGGGCTGACGGAGCATCCCCGGTTAATCATCAAAAATGGACTAAGTCATGTGACTCGTTACCATTCGCCAACTTGCCAACTTGCCAACTTGGGGCTTTTAGGGCTAAATCCCAACAGCCAGTACAAGCAGTAACTTACCAACCAAAGCATAGCCATGCCACACAAGCTGTGGCCGCGTTTCAAAAAAGTGCCGACCGCCCGTGATTGCCGAATGCACACTTCCTCAACTCATTGTCAATATCCATTGCATTCGTGCACCCCTGTGGGCGAATGCAAACTACTGTGAAGTTGAACGGAGTCATTCCAAGCTCAGATTGTTGAGATAGGTCAAACGCCTGTCGTCACGCACATCCACGGTGCCGTGACGCATGCCGTCCCAACGCCGCAGCTCAGTTGTTCATTTATTTCATTGTCCGATGGCTAAGAGTGAACACCTGGAGCGACGCTCGATAGAGCTGGTCATCGGTGGTGCAGCGCGCTGTACACCCAAGCAGCAATGAAGCTTGTCCGCCTTGACGAGAACCCGAGACTATCTACCTGACCCATCACATGTTGACATCGCACAACTCTCGTTTTACGGTGCTCTTTATCTACGATAGCAAATCCAGTGCAAGGAACCCCGGTCTCTCGCCAGCGCAGCTACTGCCCCGATTGCGCTGCTTCAGGTCCACGAGCAACACGTCCTGCTCGAGTCCCCTCGGCGACACACCGACTTGGAAACCACTCATTACATTGTCAGGGGTTACTCCCGCCATGAATGGCTCAAATTCGATATTTGGTGCATATATCCCACATGGTTGTCTACCTTTGTGTGTATTTTCAGGATCTGCACTCAAGGCAAACTCAGGGTACGACTTGGACCTTGGGCGATAAGCACTGATTAAAAAAAATCGCCAGGCAACTCATCCCGATGTTGACGGATGTTACGAAGTTACCAGATGACTGTGCACAGGCTTCCCGGTTGGATGGGCCGCTTAACCACCGTTAGCGGCTCAGTGGATGCAGTTATTGAGGATTTGAAATAGAATATAGCACAGTCTTCAAGCTATACGTAAGCAATGACCGACCGTCGGCAACGCCGAGTGATGCTACTACAGGGCACACATCACTCCCGGAAAACGGGTGTAGCCATCTAGTCTGACTAAATATGGCACCCTCAGCGGTGCGCGATCGCATGCTCAAGGCTCACAGCTCGATTCTGGCTATGTAAGGTGACAATTCCGTTAAATACCCGATGCTTCGGTCAAGGGACCTCAAGTCAGCAGTTTATCGGGCTCAACCATGCAGGCATCATTTTTCCCCTCCGTGGCGCTCATCCTAGCGGCAGTCGCTGGCGTGTACTTCATCGACCGTCATCGGCAGCGACGGAAGTACGCGCTTCTCCCCCCTGGACCGTCTGGTTCACCGCATGGGCGCTAGTGCGTTCGCCCGCTTTCGTATCTGTACATGAACTGACTAGTCCTCATCAGCCCACCACGATTGATCCAATCATGGATCGAAGAATATGGTCCAGTCATCTCTCTCAGGCAAGGCCGCGATGTCCTAGTTATTGTTGGCCGACATAATGTGTGTGTTGTTCTCGTTAGCGCTGACATTACCGAGATTGACCATACTGGATGTGGTTCCCTCGTCCCATACGCCCTTACATATACAGGAGGCTACGCAGTTGTTGGAGAAGCAAGGCGCGAGCTTTGCAGACCGCCCGCATTCGGTCGCGGGGAGCGACATCCTTGGTCGGGGTATGCGGTTTATGCTACTCAGCACATGTGACCGTCTGCGACGGTTCCGAAAGTGAGCTAGGCCATTCATGTCCATTTTTACTCTCCTTCCATGTTTGATCATCGCTCTTCATTCTCCCAGGGCCGCGCATGCCCATTTCCAACCCAAGGCGACGCTCACGTACGATGGCGACCAAACGGCGTTTGCGAGAAACATCATCATCGATCTCTTGAACGACCCAGAGTCGCACCAGTTGCATATCAAGCGGTAGGTGGCATCTGCGCTGGTGCAACGACGACTGTACTTAGTATCTGTGGTGTCTTAGTTTCTCGGGATCTGTTACACTACGTGTCATTTATGGCAAAACTGATCCCGTTTCGCTGACACAGGACCCGCTTGTCCTCCACCTCAAACGCATGATCCCGGTCGTCCAAGGTGCTCTCTTACCTGGCAATTATATCGTGGACCATTTCCCGTTGCTGCAGTATTTCCCATGGTATGGGTCACAGCTCAAGAGATGGGGGGAGGAAGAGTACCAGATGTTGACGTCTTACATGAACCAGTATAAATCTCAGATGGTAAGTCACTGGTTCTGGGGGTATGAATGATGAATTGACGCACAAGTGTGTAGGTCGAGGGCACGCCCCAGTCGGTGGCTAAAGAGATCGTCACTCGCACAGTGGCCGAAGGAAACTTTACAGAGCCAGAAAAGGCATACTTTTTGGGATCACTCACCGGCGCTGCGTTTGACACTGTGCGCACAGTTGGTTTCTTGACCGACCTGTCTCTTCTCTTACTTCTTCTGTTCGATGTGCAGACGCAGGTTGCGATCTCCACCATCATGATGGCTGCAGCACGCTTCCCGGATGCGCAAGCCCTCGTTCGTGCCCAGTTGGATGCAACCGTCGGCCGAGACGCGCGTGAGTATCTTTGCGTTCTGCTGTTTTCCGGTGGTTGACAAGGTGATGGTTCGGGTAGCGCCGACGTTTGCGGACTGGGGGTCGCTCCCTGAGCTTCAGGCGTTCATTCTCGAGTCTCTCCGGTGGAGACCAGTCAATCCTTTCGGTTGGCAGTTGTATTTTGAGTCCGCACACATGTAGAGTTGACATTTATCTCCATGATTCCAGGCGCGCCGCGTCGGGCTTCGAAAGACGTCTATTGGGTAGGTTGTCTCGGCGTGATGTAGTTGTTATTCTCAACGCATTGCACGCATAGAACGGTTACCTCATTCCTGCTGGTGCAACCGTGTTTGGAAACCACTGGTATGCCCATCCTAGGGCCAAGGTTGGTGTGATTGGTTGACCATTTCTCGTAGGTCTATTGCTCGGGACCCCGAGGTGTTCCCCGAACCTGAGAAATTCAACCCGAAGCGCTGGATAGGACCTGATGGTAACATTAATAACGAACTCAAAGCTTATTCCTTTGGATTCGGACGACGAACATGCGTTGGGTCGAACATTGCTATCCGGTGAGCCTCTCTCACGCCCCTGTTGTCTCCACGTCGATGCTATGATTGCACACCCGGACGCGTATGCGAGCGACATACGGTTGAACGAGACAACAGCACACACGAACACGTGGAACTCACCGACCTTTTCACACACAGATCGCTTTATATCGCCGCAGCGACCATCCTGTGGTCGTTTACGATTGCCGAGGACCCCCAGCGGCCGATCGACGATACAGCGTTTGTGCCCGGGATCGTGTCGCACCAAAAACCGTTCAGCCTGGTATTTAATCCAAGGATGGACGTCGCTCACTTGCGCGAGGTGATGGAATCGAGCAAGGCGGGTTGAGTAGCACCATGAGTACGCGTTCGATGCGTTCGCAAGTTTACAAGTCCGTCTGTTATAATATTTACAGTAATGATGTATGGCCTTCGTGCGTTTCGTCGAGCGTTACTGGTCAGGTGTCAGATTAAGTCTCCGCTTTAACCTAGATACCACGGCGGTAGTGGCAGATCCCATTAGTGGCCTCCCCTCTTCGGAGAAACTCACGTATAGACCTTATAGGATAAAAGACGACCAAGAAATTTGTTTTGGTCTACAGTTAGTTCTGGGTTCCAGATAGCAGTCTACAGCCAAACCTACCTGGCGAGTATCATAGTTGTGTCGTATTGTTAGTGCCTCACTACATAGGTCCTCAAATGTTTGATGTCACGGTATGCGCTGAAACCCGACGAATTTTTTCCAGTTTTTCTACTTTGCAGGTCAAGTTTTTAGTTCTCTATCACACAAAACATATACATTCTCGAGCACCACAGAGGAATGTTTGTCGCGCCAGCGAAATTTCTAAAAGACCTTACGGAGTCAGTCCACTTGTTGATCCTGGGTTTCACTTCTCGCAGCTGGTGCGTCCTTACGATCGGGTGCCAGTAAACGATGACCCCTAGTCACCCTGAAAGCGTTCGGACATTTATTGGCGTCATCGATCATTGAGAGCACTCAAAAGCTGCTGCACAGTAGACAGGCTCGGACTGCTACGTCGAGCGCGGTGCGACGCAAAGTCACATCCGTTTGTATGGCAATTACTTCATTTCCGTCGATTCATGAACAATATAGTTCCGCAGTGTCATGCGATCCGTCCACTGGCTAGTCTTGCCTTCAGGGTTACATCGCCGTCTGTTTCCGTCGACACCCACAGGCTGAAGTAGCTCTTCATTTGCTTCGCATGCTTATGGTGTTGGCTTGTATTTTTCCGTTCTCGCTGAACTGTCTTCTGGCCTGTCGGTAGTGCGTGTCTGCACGAAGGTTCACGGATCGCAGTCACTCAGTTCACACAACTGATCTTTCGGATTCGACGTTCAAGGTGGAAAACCAAGTTCTACCGAATTGGATCGTTCTGCCTGTCAAGTGCTTGCCATCTAGGTTGGATATACACCAAGAGAGCGAGTTCTACATTGTATGCACCGTTCACCTTGCAGGACCATGGTTTATCTATGCACGCCAACTTAGTTGGGACGTGGAGTGAAATGTGCCAAATGACGGACTCTTCACAAAGCTCCTGGTCTGTCTGGTGCGCTGGCCGGTAATGAACGCTTGCGCAGTTGACTGTGAGATTGGAACTCTCCCCGCAGACCGTGGGTGGTCGACGTCGTGTCCTCATGTGCGGCGACCAGCGCTCCCGATCACTGGCAGATTCGACTTGCCCCGAACCTCCTGGCGCAAAATATCCACAGCACTTACGCACGCTATGGCTTAATGTCGAACCGGACGCAATGCTTGGCGAGTTCAACCGGGTAGCGGTGGCCGATATTGAAAGTTGCTCAGGCCTGTGGCACTAGCAAGTGTTTACCACAACATGATGTATTCAGGATGTGTGCAGAATTATTGCTGGTCCACACGATAGCTATGCGTTGGGGAGTGCGGTGCATTGCTTCGGCAAGGGGTTAGGAACAGCTCGGGCTTACTTGTCTATTTGTCGGTCAAGAGGCCAACGAAGAAAACGATTATCTTTGGTTCCTGAGATACCATAGTTACAGTGACGCGATACCGCTTTGGGATCAGATTCAGAACATGGAGGAAATTGCGTGCCCGATCACATTTCCCACGAAGTAGCTGCGTATACTGTCACACAACTTCCGTGGCGGCAACACAAGTTGACAGGCATTAAGCAGTGCTACGATGTATATCCGTTCCATACCCTCAAGGTGTTGTATTGAATTTGTCACCTCCTCAGAAACCGTGAACGGGCGTGAGCTGATATGTTGAGTTCAGTTTCAACCATTTGGAGCTCAGACAACACGGTCAACTTTTCCACCCCAATGGAGTTGTTTGGGAGGTCATCTTACAGGGAACGCATGACATGCTTGGTGCAGCGTCTTAGGTATATTCTTTTTCTCTACCCAGATATGTTGTCATCACAATCTTAATTCTGCGCACTGTGCGCTACAGGGATAGACATGTTTGAATTACCACTTGTCATCACATGGTAGATGCCAGGGTCGCTTAACTACCAGAGAGTCCGATGTCATGCATCGTTGTATTAAAGGTGGGCAGTTAACACCAGGATCCTAAGGTATACCGTCCATCCTCAGTGACATTCGCTTTCTAGAATGCACTTGATTTTCGCGACATCTTTCGTTGTGCTGGCCGTGCTGGCCACTGCCGCACCCCACCTCTCTGGGCAGAGGATTGGCACGGCAATCCCTGTCAACAAACGTTCCAAGTTCACGAACGCTGACAACAGCGTCAACTTTGAGGCACTGAACTCTCATGTCGCATCAGTCAAAGCGTGCGTCGTAGCTGTTCTTGTATCATATTTTCTCAGGTTTTTCTAGCAAGATCTTTCGTGGCTTTAACAACTTCGAGAAGAACACCGGGACGACACACCCAGCTGCTGTGAAGAGCACCGAAAAGCGTGGGGCTAGCAATCCTCTGATTGACGATAGCAGTCAACTCTGGTATGGCACTATTTCAGTGGGCACGCCCGCACAGGCCTTTACTGGTGTGTTTTCTCGCGCCCAAGATAAAATATATATTCTAACATATATCAAAGTTGATTTCGATACTGGTTCTAGGTAGGAATCCTTCTAGAAAAGGCCAATTTTATTCAATTACTCCCAGCGATCTGTTTCTGCCAGCGTCCACCTGTGGTTCTACTTGCAGTGGTCACACCATCTGGGACCCCACTTCGTCGTCCACTGCACAAGATGTTGGTCAGACGTTTAGCATCTTGTATGGGGATGAGGCCACGGTCTCAGGTGAAATATACACTGATACTGTGACCATTGCCGACTCCACCGTATGTTCTGCGTGGCTCATCTGCGTAGTCACTTTCTGACGACCGAGTAGGCGACCAGTCAGGTCCTTGGTGCCGCCACGACATACTCTTCTGAGTTCGAAAGTTCCCAATTCCCCGCAGACGGTTTAATGGGAATGGCGTTCGAATCTATTTCATCTTATGGTGCTAGTCCTGTGTTCGCGACGCTTGTCAGTGAAGGCCAGGTTACCGATTCAGTATTCTCATTCAAACTCTCTTCTTCTGGAGCTGAGTTGTACATTGGTGGATCGAACCCAGCGCTATACACCGGTGATTTCACCCACACTCCTGTGACGCAGCAGGTGAGCCGAAGTGCAGGCTGCAAGTGTGCAATCATTTACGTTGACCATCAGGGCTACTGGCAAGTGAACATGGACAACGTTCAGGGTAACGGCCAGACGCTTCTGAGCAATGTAGATGCCATCATCGACACTGGTACCACTCTCATTATTGGCACACCGTCGCAAGTTTCGGCGTTGTACAGCACCCTCGGTGGTACAGCTGCACCGAGCAGTGTCGGCGAAGGTTTCTATACTTGTACGTTCCAATCAGACGTGACATTTTGGCTTCATTGACACCCTCTAGTCCCATGCGGTTCTTTCCCAAGCATCAGTCTCACTTTCGGGGGAACGTCGTTCTCGATCTCTGCCTCCGCCCTTAACCTTGGACCAGTTTCCTCCAGCTCGTCCGATTGTATTAGTGGTCTCGTCGGACAGGATGTCGGTTCATGTGAGCTGTCCCATCCATCATCGCTCGATTCTCCGTGTTGATCACTGATCTATGTTACTTTCTTACCAGCATTCTGGATTGTTGGGGATGTTTTCCTCCAGTCTGTGTATACGGCGTTCGATTTCGGTAACTTACAGGTCGGATTTGCACAGCTAGCCTGATACATTGAATGACTTGATCATCGATAAGCATGTGTGTTTCGATGATTGTATGGATACTCATTTATC
>JBBPKK010000277.1:9709-33969 GCA_038089215.1 Tylopilus vinaceipallidus
GCACAACCCAGAAATAGATTGGATAACAGGAGAAGTAAAACTCACAAAATGTCTGTGAACATGCTACCTCCTATCTGATCGATCAGTATTACTGCAATGCTTGGAAGAAGAAGAACTGAAGAATGCCCCCTACATGTACCATCATGTAAAGAAAATGGAGCTTATACCATCTAGAAAGGTAGAAAAGATGGCAGAGGAATTAGTACCCACACAGTATCATGATTACCTCAACCTCTTTACAAAAAAGGCATCTGAAAGAATGCCCAAAAGGAGACCCTGGGATCATGCTATAGACCTAAAAGAAGGGTTCATATCAAAAAAAGCAAAGGTCTATCCCATGTCTCACAAAGAAAAGGAGGAAGTAAAGGCTTTCATAACTGAGCAACTAAGGAAAGGGTATATAAGACCTTTTAAGTCCCCACAAACTTTGCCAGTGTTCTTTGTACCTAAAAAGAAAGGGACGAAAAGAATGGTACAGGATTACTGATATCTGAACAGCTGGACGATCCCAAATGGCTACCCCTTGCTGTTAATATCTCAACTAATTGATAAATTAAAAGGGGCTAAATTATTCACCAAAATGGATTTTTGATGGGGTTACAACAATGTCTGAATCAAGAAAGGAAACAAATGGAAAGCAGTGTTTACAACTGAAGATGGAAGTTTTGAACCCTTAGTAATGTTCTTTGGGCTCAATAATTCACCAGCTACCTTCCAAGCAATGATGAATGACACCCTGTCGGATATGAACTTCTTTGTAATCGTATATATGGACAATATTCTTGTATTTACAAAAAGCACCAACCAAGATCTGCATGACGAAGCAGTATGGAAGGTCCTTCAATGGCTGAAAGAAGCCAACCTATTTATTAAACCAGAGAAATGCTTTTTTTTGGTAGAACAAGTTGAGATGCTGGAAATGGACATCACCAGCCAAGAAATCCAGATGTCGGACTCCAAAAAGAAAGGAGTATTAGATTGGCCAACCCCCACAAATGTAAAAAGAGTAAGGAGCTTCTTAGGGTTAGCCAATTTCTGTCAATGATTCATCAACAAGTTCTCTGAAATTGCCTGTCCTTTAACTGAGCTCACAAGAAAGGACAAAGCCTGGGAATGGGGGGGGAGAACAACAAGCATCTTTTGATAAGATGAAAGAAGCTTTCATGAGTGCTCCAATCTTGGCTTATCCAGATCATAATGCAAGGTTTCACCTGGAATGCAACATGTCCTTGTTCACCACCAGAGCAGTGTTATCTATGGAAAAGAAAGGGAAATGGCACCCAGTAGCCTTCAGTTCCCATAAAATGACAAAAGAGCAATGTAATTATTCAGTCACAGATAGAGAGATGTTAGCTATTATCCATGCTCTCAAAATCTGGTGACACTACCTTGAAGAAGCTAAGCATGAATTTGAAATATGGACCAACCATGACAGGCATGTTGGGTGCAATGGTTAACAAGGTTCAATTACATTCTTGTCAAGAAACCAGGAACCAGCATGGGAAAAGCTGATGCCCTTTCGAGAAAGGAAGATCATTCTGTGGGAATTGAGGAGGACAATAAAGGAGTTACTGTCATTTCCAACTCATGGATAAGGAGATCTGAGATCACCACTATCTCCTCAGATGAAGAGGAAATTCTAAAAAGTATCTGAGCCCAAAGGGGAAATCTGCCAGCAAATAATAACATTATATCATTACTTTATCATATCAGGACATAGAGGAGCAGAGAAAACCACAGAGTTGATCTTGTGATATTACATATCTGGGAAGGGATGCATTCTCAGATAAAAAACTATTGTTTTTGATGCAAGAGATGCAATCAGATGAAGCCCTTGAATCAGGCAATGCCTGGTAAATTATTACCACTTCTGGTCCCTGAGGGACCCTGAAAAGATATCTCCACCAACTTCATCACAGACTTACCCAAGTCAGACAGATATGACACAATCCTAGTGGTTGTGGATAAATTCTCTAAGGAGGCATGCTTTATCCCCACCAATAAAACCATAACAAGTAAGAGGATGGCAAAGCTTTATAGAGATCATGTATGGAAGCATCATGGTCTTCCCACAAGTATTGTATCAGATTGAGGACCACAATTCGCCTCACAGGTTATGGTGAATTTATCAGCATCTCTTCATATTCACCTTAAGTTAAGCACTGCTTTCCACCCACAAACAGATGGGCAGATGGAAAGGGTGAATAGAGAACTGCAGCAGTATCTCTGACTGTACTGCACAGAAAAACAAAATCAATAGGCAGAATGGTTGAGCCTAGCCCAGTTTACATATAATAACCAGCAATCTTCTTCTATGAAGAAGTCTCCATTCCAAGTAATGTGCTCATATGTGAAGCACAACCTATTACCAGCATATAGTGTGGCTCAGGCTACTCTCACACAGGCTTATAATGAGTCAAGTAGTAGGGGGAATGCCACAAGGACTTAACTGAGATCCTTGGGCTGTCATATTCATACTATATATATCATAAGGGTGTTTGTACATGTTGTGCATATGGTCTGTGCATATCTACTTATCTATGATGTACAGTGAGAGAAAGAAGTACATATGACATCTCATGGGAGACTATGCCTAGCATGAGGTGGTCTAGAGCACCATGAGGTGCAATGTTAGTGCCATGAGGCACAGCAATCAAAGATAAGTGCCACGAGGTGTGGTAATTAAATACACAAGGCAGATAAGGGTCTAGCCCCTACCATGTGCATGCCTGACACCAGACAGCTTGAATCTCTCTGTAGCTGGTCATCACATGATGTTACATTTTCTCTGCCTTATCTTCTTCCCTTTTCTTCCCCTCTGGTTGTATGTACATTTATCCATCCTAAGGCTCATCCTCATTGTTCTCAAAGCCCTATGGTTTGTTCTTATCCATGTTCTATGCCTTTCACTCTCACTTTTCCTTCTCATTGCATGGCACATTGGCTGTGCTATCTTTTAGCTACCATCTTGTTCCATCGGAACATTCTGATGCTGCAGACACCACCCTGACAGTTCTTATTGTTTAATGATGCTTCTTCACAGCATCCTTCCCCTTTTGTTCTACTTTCATACTAGCCCTAAAGTACACAGGATGTATATAAGGACTCAGGATTAGCTTGGGGAACCTCCAGCTAAATCTGCACAATCATATGTAGTGTTTCAGCATTCTTTAAGTGATTGGCCTGCAATCGCTCTTAGTATTCCTTTTGAGACAAACATTGTTAGCTCTATGTTAGTGAGCAACTTGTGAACATGTATACTTCATATTGCTTTGCCTTAAAGCTTGCACTATGTCGTACCTAGTGTAACACATGAACTAGTCCATTGTTATGATTTGCCCTATGGCCCATCACCTTTGGCATAGTATTACATTGTTAACTTAGACATATTTTCTTTCATGAGCACATGACCATGAGACTTAGCACATGACTAGTTCACATGACAACTGGCTATGGAGGGATCCAAGCTGTCTGGTGTCAGGCACACATGTGGTAGGGGCTAGACCCTTATCTGCCTCATGTATTTAATTACCACACCTCATGGTGCTTATCTTTGATTGTGCCTCATGGCACTCTAGACCACCTCATGTTAGGCATGACTCTCATGATATGACATCATGTACTTCTTTCTCTCATGATACATCATAGATAGTATGCAATGTGTAGTAGATATGCACAGACTGGTAGTCAATATGTACAAACATGCCCTATGGTATATATAGTCTGAATATATGACTCAAGGACTCCAGTTAAGTCCTTGTGGCATTCCCCTTCTACTTGACTCTTTATAAGCCTGTGTGAGAGTAGCCTGAGCCATGCTATACACTGGTATAAGGTTGCACTTCATAGGACTTAACTTCTTAATCCTCACCCTACTCTCAATTGCCTGGTAGAGCATATCTACTAAAACATAGCTGGACCCAAGGCTTATATGGGACCTTCATCTTCTGGGCACCCCCTTTCCTTTTAAGTAGCCACTTCCTATATGGGAGGATAGACTCTTAGTGACCTACTTGCAGAGTAGTCTGTAGCCTTGAGAGGCTTTAAAGGTTTAAACACCATGGCAAAAATCCCTTCATTTCTATTGTCAAAAGGCATGTCCACATGAGGCACATTTTTTCTAGTCTACTTAGTACTGGTCACAGTTGGTGCAAGAGCAGTCTTGTGACCACCAGTTGTTGACATATGAACAGAGTCAGGAAGGCTATTGGCCTGATCTGAATACAGTCAAGTGTGACTAGCCCTCCTGTTTCATTACATACAAAGGATGCTCAGGGTTGCCCACCCTAACCAAACTCTCAACTGGAAAGCCAGTCAAATACAAATTTGAGTAAAGGTTGAACCAGAAGATGAACCAGAATACGAATTTGACCCAAATGACCAGGTAATGGTCAAAATAAAAGAAGAGGAGATCAATCTCACTCTTCTCACACCACTCCCCATTTCCCAGGACTTCCCTGTGGAGTAACACTATCACTACATCCCCCTGCCTCAAAAGAAGAAGGCAAGGTTTGATCTAGGACCAGACAGGAACCTAGTACAAACATTTTACATATTCCACACTAAACCTCATGGACTGCCGAGGAAAAGACTTCCAAAAGAAAGGAAGCAATAAAGGAAATTGCTTAAAGAGAAGTGAAATCGGCCATACAATCCAAGGCCAAAGGTTCTTACTAGGAAATAGGCAGTACTAGTAGAACAAATTCAATTTCACCATTTCTGACTCATTAGACTCAATTCCCCCCTTACCCAAAAGGATGGATATTGAAGCGCAACCTATTACCAGCATATAGTGTGGCTCAGGCTACTTTCACACAGGCTTATAAGGAGTCAAGTATAGGGGAAATGCCACAAGGACTTAACTGAGGTCCTTGGGTCATCATATTCATGTTATATATACCATAAGGGTTGTTTGTACATGTGTGCATAATGGTCCATGCATATCTACTTATCTATGACATATTGTGAGAGAAAGAAGTGCATAATGACATCTCATGGGAGACTGTCCCTGCATGAGGTGGTCTAGAGCACCATGAGGTGTGGCATTAGTGCCATGAGGCATGGGGATCAAAGATAAGCACCTCATGGTGCGGTAATTAAATACATGAGGCAGATAAGGGTCTAGCCCTTACCATGTGCATGCCTGACACCAGACAGCTCAGATCCCTCTGTAGCCAGTCGTCACATGAACTAGTCATGTGATAAGTCTCATGGTCATGTGCTCATTGTAGTAAATATGTCTAAGTCCATTGAGTGTGATACTGTCATCTAGGGCAAATAATAACAGATATTGGGCAACAAATTCTTGACATGCAGGTCCTGCTGGCAGGACTACAAACCCAACTCACTGTAGGAAACCAAGTTTTCCTACATTTGAAATCCCCTTTTATGCCCTATGCAATGCTCACCAGATGTTTCCAGATGGAGCTACAGTCTTCAGTGGTCTTCCGATGACCCTTTCACTGCTTCCCCATGATTCCCACCACTTTCCTGCACTGCTTCTGCTGTCTTCCAGTTGGAAGAACTCCTAGAATCGGCCTTCCATGTCATCCCATCCAACCATTCTGTCCTTGGGTGAGTTTACTTCTATGTTTCTTCCATTTCATCATTTTTCTGATGGTACTGGTGTCTTTCTGCCTTCCGAAACATGTTGGAAGAGGTCGGAATGTTTGATTTTCACTCAGAACACTTTGTTTTCAGTTGAAAGACACCTTTTCTACATCAGAAACTACTTTACAATGTTTGTACAGTCCTGGGAATGCCTGGACTATAAAGCACTGTTGCTTACATACACAAAAAAGCTTTCTGCATCTTTTCTGCTGCCTGTTTACATCCACTGGACCATTTCTGCCACTGTTACCACCATTCTTGACCATTCCATTGGTCATTTATGCTCCTTATGACCCAGAAGACCCACTGCTTCACCTGGAACCAGTTGGGCACCCATCTACCACCTCAGGCCATAAGACCTAGCAATCTCCTACCTGTACAGCCTCTCTGGTCTCTCTGGGGATGAACCATTCACATCCCCTTCACCTATCTGCAGTCTGCCTGCTACAAGAGCAGCACAGATTTACATTTTACATTGCCACTGCTGAGGCAAGAGCAGTGCAAGCTGAACAAAGAGCTGCTGTGGCTGAATTAGCAGCACAAGGACCTTGTGTGGAGGTCAAAGTAATGAAAAAGGTTGACCTGGTTCTGGACCCTGGATCTTTCAATAGTGATTATGCCAAATTTGATGAATGGTGGGTCAAGATGCAGGTATACCTGCAAATGAACCAAGAAACCTTCTCATCAAGGAAGGAAGTCACTCTTGCAGTCTTGTCTCAGATCAGCTTGAGGAAAGAAGGAGACAAAAATGGGGCTGGAGAATGGTCTCATTACCACATAGAGACAAAATTGGCAGATAACCAATGGTGGACTGTCAAGGACCTGGAGAAGGAACTCTCCCACCACTTCAGGTCAGCAACCAGACAAGGGAGAGCATTGAGGGAACTCCAGACCCTCAAACAAGGCACAAGGCAGACAGAGGCCTTCCTAACACAATGGGAAACTCTGTACTGGCACACTGGAATAGATGAGGTAATGGACATCCACCTCTTAGTAAAGAATGCCTGAGAGGAGATTGTGAGACATATCTCCCTCAATCTCCATGGGGACAATGCTCCAACAAACCTCACTGATTGGATCAGCCAAGTGCAGAACATTGGAAATGCATTTGAACAATTTGAGCTAGCCTGTCACTCAGACAACAGATGGGGCAACAATTCATCCACTGGGCTGTCCAACTGGCAAGATCTGAATGCGATGGACATCAATGCTACCCAAAAGGGTAAGTGTTTCAACTGCAATGGGGACCACCTTGTAAAGGATTGCAGAAAACCCAAGCAACCATGCTTTGAATGCAAGTTTCTTGGGGGAGGGCATTGAAAAGATTGCTCAAAGCAAGGCAAATCTTGCAAGGCTTGAGCTGCTCAAAAGAAGAGTAGTGATGAAAGTGACTCAGACTGGGAAAGCCCTAATGTCCAAGCTAGCTGCAAGGGAAAGGCTAGAGAGACACCCAAGTCCATAAACAAGATGGGTTTTGAAGGGGTGAAAGCTTACTTCATGGACATATTGAATGCTAAGGCAAAATAAGCCAAAGCAGGAAAAGAATAGGGCACATGACTAATCAGGGAAGTCATGTGACTGAGGACTATTTCAGACATATAAAAATCAGTAAAACCAAAAATACATATTTTGATGTATTATTATCCAAAAAGGAAATGGTAACTTATTTCAATGACATAACTGAAGCCACAACTCAGGAAGAGCCCAAGTGTGCTGGATGGGAATCCAGGCTTAATTTGGTAATATAAAATGATGTCCAAAAACATTTCCCTAATAGGATATTGGTCTGCTCTATGACCACATCCAAAATAAAACTTGGAGTCAAGGTGGCACCATCCACAGAAAAATACCAAATGATAGGAGCAAAGGCCCTCTTAGACAGTAGAGTGAATGGGATCTTCATTGACAAAACCTGGGCTCATGAGAACAAGATATCCTTGAAAAGACTAGATCAACCCATACCAGTGTTCAACATAGATGGAACAAAGAACAGTGCTGGGAATATCACTCACATAATGGAGTTGATAGTCGACTATCAAGGACATTGTGAGAAACTCAAAGCAGAAGTAATGGACTTAGGGAAAGTCTCCATGATCCTAGGATATATGTGGCTGAAGAAGCATAATCCAGAAATAGACTGGACTATGGGATAGGTAAAATTGACAAAATGCCCCTGTACTTGCTACCTTCTAAGTGATTGATCCATTCTGCTGAGATGCCTAGAAAGCAAGGAAGTCGAAAATGCTCCCCATGTGTACCACTACATAAAGAAAATGGAGGTTATACCACCTAAAATGGTAGAAAAAATGGCAGAAGAACTTGTACCCCAACAATATCATGATTACATTAACCTCTTCACAAAAAAGGCTTTTGAAAGGATGCCAAAAAGGAGACTGTGGGATCACACCATCAACCTTAAGGAAGGATTTATATTTAAAAAGGTAAAGGTATACTCCAGGACCCACGAAGAAAAGGAAGAGGCCGAGGCCTTTGTGACTGAACAATTATGAAAAGGGTACATAAGACTGTCAAAATCTCCTCCAACTTCACCAGTGTTCTTCATACCCAAAAAGGAAGGAATGAAAAGAATAGTACAGGACTACTGATATTTGAACAGCTGGACAATCCTAAATGGCTACTCCTTGCTGTTAATTTCCCAACTCATTGATAAATTAAAAGAGGCTAAACTATTCACAAAGATGGACCTCTGATGGGGTTACAATAACATTCAGATAAAAGAAGGTGATGAATGGAAAGCTGTGTTCACCACTGAGGATGGGAGTTTTAAACTCTTAGTAACGTTCTTTGGGCTCAATAATTCACCCACCACCTTTCAAGTCATGATGAACGACACTCTGTCGAATATGGACTCTTTTGTAATCATATATATGGATGATATTCTCATATTTACAAAAAGCACCAACCAGAAATTGCATGATGAAGCCATGCAAAAAGTGTTACAATGGTGAAAAGAAGCTAATCTATTTATCAAACCAGAAAAATGCTTCTTTTCGGTAGAACAAGTCAAGATGCTGGGAATGGACATGATCAGCCAAGGAATCAAAATGTTGGACTCCAAAAAGAAAATAGTATTGGATTGGCCAGTCCCAACCAACATTAAAGGAGTAAGAAGTTTCCTCAGGTTAGCCAACTTCTACCAATGATTCATTGACAAATTCTCAGTGCACAACCTCTTATTGAGCTCACAAGGAAAGATAAAGCTTGGGAATTGTTACAATTTGCCCTACAGCCCATCACCTTAGGCATAGTATCACATCGACAACTTAGACATATTTTTCTTTACAAGCATGTGACTGTGAGACTTAGCACATGACTAGTTCATGTGACGACCGGCTATGGAGGGATCTGAGCTGTCTGGTGTCAGGCATGCACATGGTAGGGGCTAGACCCTTGTCTGCCTCATGTATTTAATCACCACACCTTATGGCACTTATCTTTGATCACCATGCCTTGTGGCACTCTAGACTGCCTCATGTTAGGCACAACTCTCACAATATGTCATAGATAGTATGCAACATGTAGATACACATGGACCACATAGTCAATATGTACAAACATGCCCTATGGTATATATAGAATGAATATATGACCCAAGAACCTCAGTTAAGTCCTTATGGCTATTCCCCATAATCTTAGCTCTTATAAGCCTGAAGTTAGAGTAGCCTGAGCCACATCTAGTACTGGTTTTGGGTTGTGCTACATTAGGACTTAACTTCCTTCCACTCACCCTACTCTATCATGCCTGGCAAAGCTTATCTGCTAAAACAAAGCCAGACCCAAGGCATAACAGGACCTTCTTCTTCTTT
The DNA here is from genome assembly GCA_038089215.1 of Tylopilus vinaceipallidus. NCBI lineage: Eukaryota > Fungi > Basidiomycota > Agaricomycetes > Boletales > Boletaceae > Tylopilus > Tylopilus vinaceipallidus. Next base: position 19,147 of record JBBPKK010000277.1, read on the forward strand.
GGGCACCCCCTTCCTTTTTAAGTAGTCACTCTCTATACAAGAGGAGAGTCTCTTAGTGAATTAGTTGTGGAGAAGTCCATCACCTTGAGAGATGTTAAAGTGTTTAAAAACCATGGCAAAACCCCCTTTTCTCTTTCTATTGCCAAAAGGCATGTCCATGTGAGGCACATTTATTCTAGTCGAATGTAGTACCATCACCAGCTGGTGTAAGAGTGGTCTTGTGCCCACCAGCTGCTGATTATGAGAAGTCAGGAAGGTTATTGACCTGATTCTCCAATGGTCAAGTGTGACTAGCCCTTCCATTTAGTACCAAAGGATGCTTGGAGTTGCTCACTCTGCCCAAACTCTTGACTGGGAAGCTGGTCAAATCCAAATTTGAGTAAAGGTTGAACCAGTAGATGAACCAGAATACAAAATCGACCCAAACAATCTCATTATGGTCAAAATTGAAGAAAAGGAGATAGACCTCATTCTTCTCGAACTGCAACCCCTTCCTGATGCCCAGGCCTTCTTCCCTGTGGAGCATCACTATGAATACACCCCCCCTGTGGTAAAGAAACAGGCAAGGTTTGACTTAGGACCCAACAGGGAACTAGTCCAACACTTTTACATACCCCATGCCAAGCTGTATGGTGCATCAAGAAAACTCCAATGGGAGCAACCAAGGAGGTCACAAAGAGAAAAGCAACAAAAGCCTTATGAAGTAGATAGTACTACTAAAACAATTTCATCATTTCTGAATCAACAGATTTGATTCCCCCCTCCTTAAAAAGAATGGATTTCAGACAACAGATTCTTGAACTCCAAAACCTGCTGGCAGGTCTCAAAACTTAGCTAGCTGCAGCTGAAGCAAGAGCAGCACTTGCAAAGCAAAGGTGACAGCAGCTGAACTAGTGGCACAAGGACCTTGTGCAGAGGTCAAAGTTACAAAAAAGGTTGACCTGATTCCAGATCCAGGGTTGTTTAACGAAGGTTACTCCCACTTTGACAAGTGGTGGGTAAAAATGCAGGTATACCTGCAAATGAACCAGGAGACCTTCTCCTCAAAAAAGGAAGTCACCCTGCTGTTCTGTCTCGAATTGGCTCAGGAAAGGAAGCTGACAGGAATGGGGCTGGCAAATGGGCCAGGTTCCATATCAAGACAAAGTTGGCAGACAACCAATGGTGGACTGTCAAAGACCTAGATCAGGAACTCTCCCACCAATTTAGATCTGCCACAAGACAGAGGAGAGCATTGAGGGAACTTCAAACCCTCAAACAAGGCACTAGGCAAACAGAGGCCTACCTCACACAATGGGAAACTCTGCACTGGTATGCTGGTATTGACGAGGTGATGGGCATCCACCTCTTAGTAAAAAATGCCCAAGGGGAGATAGTACAACACATCTCCCTCAATCTCCATGGGGATGACGCCCCCATCAACCTTGCCAATTGGATTGGGCAAGTAAGGAACATTGGAAATGCATTTGAACAATTTGAGCTTGCCCACAGCCCTAGCAGAAAATGGGGCACCAACACAGCTGCTGGACTGTCCAACTGGTGTGACCCAAACACCATGGACATAGACACTGCCCAAAAGGGTAAGTGCTTCAATTGTGGGGGCAACCACTTCATCAAGGACTGCAAAAAGGCTAAAACACCTTGTAGCAAGTGCAAGTTCCTTGGGGGAGGGCATCACAAGAATTGCTCAAAGAGAAGCAAATCTCACAAGGCTTGCACTGCTCAAAAGGAGAGTAGCAATGATAGCCACTTTGACTGTAAGAGCAATAATGTCCAAGCTAGCCACAAAGGGAAGGCTAGAGAAAATCCAAAATCCATAAATGAAATGGGTTTTGAAGAGGCAAAAGCCTATTTCACAGATGTGCTAAATGCCAAGGCAAAAGAAGCCAAGGCAGGAAAAGCATAAGGCACATGACTATTCAGGGTGGTCATGGAGCCAAGGACTATTTCAAACATATAAAAATAGAAAAACCTAACACATATTTTGATGTATTACTATCTGACACTAAGTCAGTAACTTGTTTCAATGACATAACTGAAGCCATGACTCAGAAAGAGCCTGAGCATGCCAGACAGGAATCCAGGCTTAATTTGGCTAAGAAAAACAAAAAAATATTTACAAAAGAAATTCCTGATAGGATTGTCATCTGCTTCATGGCAAATACCGAAATATGATTAGGAGTCCAGGTGGCGCCAGCCATGCAAAAGAAATGGATGATGAGCAAAAAAGCTCTCCTCAATAGCAGAGCCAACAGGACCTTTATCAATTGATTATGGGCTGAAGCAAACAAAATACCCATGATCAAGCTAGAGTGGCTGATTCCAGTATTCAACATAGATGGAACAAACAACAGTGTGGGAAACATTACCCACACCACTGCCCTGATTGTAGATTACCAAGGACATTGAGAAACCCTTGAGGCAGAAGTCACCAATCTAGGAAAAGTAAGCATGATCCTGGGATACACGCAGCTTAGGAAGCATAATCCCAAAATCAATTGAAAAACCAGGGAAGTGAAACTGATGAAATGTCCCCATTCCTGCTACCTTCTGTTGGATTGATTGGCCATTCTAAGAGCTCTTGACAAAGAGGAATTGCTAAGCACTCCTTACACAGCAAGCATTGCATCATTTTCTGCCACAGAAAACAGAAAAAATATAGAACTATTAGATAATTTGTTATTTAATATGTTTTGAGGCAGGAAATTTAAATAAAATGTAATATATTTTCTTTATGATCCATTTCAGAATATTAGCTAGTAATATCCTTAATACTAACTGAAGAAAAGGCTGACATTTCCATCCATCTGTTGTGACAAAAAGTATAGTATGATAATTAAGCATGTTCTTTGCATTTCTCCCATATGTACTCAACAGGAAAATAGAAATATTTTTATCAAAAACATGAAGTCAAGATTCAATATATTCCTTATATTATCTATTTCATGATATATCACAGCATATTAAGATGTTCTTTCAGTTGTCCTTGCCTGATAATACAAAAATTATTCTGCATAATAATTTGCATTTTCTGACATATAACTTTATAATGTTTTCTGGTAACTCATTTATCATGTTTGATAACCACAATGCTTGCAGTGAGAGCTGATAGAGCTGTGGAACCTTGTCAGGGGCTGTTCTAATTATAAAACATGATAAATGAGTTACCAGAAAACATTGTAAATTTATATGTCAGAAAATGCAAATATTGTGCACAATATTTTTTGTATTATCAGGCAAGGACAACTGAAAGAACATCTTGATATGCTGTGATATACCAAGAAATAGATAATATGAGGAATATATTGGATCTTAACTTCATGTTTTTCATAAAAATATTTCTATTTTCCTGTTGAGTACATATGAGAGAAATACAAAGAACATGTTTAATTATCATACTATACTTTTTGTCACAACAGATGGATGGAAATGTCAGCCTTTTCTTTCAGTTAGTATTAAGGATATTACTAGCTAATGTTCTGAAATGAATCATAAAGAAAATATATCACATTTTATTTAAATTCCCTGCCTCAAAACATATTAAATAACAAATTATCTAATAGTTCTATATTTTTTCTGTTTTCTGTGGCAGAAAATAATGCAATGCTTGCTGTGTTATGTATACCATCACATTAAGAAAATGGAGGTTATACCACCAAAAAAGGTAGAAAAGACAGCCAAAGAGTTAGTACCTGAGGAGTATCATAAGTTTATTGAACTGTTCACTAAGAAAGCTTCCGAACAAATGCCTATTTGATGGGCATGGGATCATGCCATAGCCCTCAAAGAAGGGTTTATTTCCAAAAAGGTGAAAGTATATCCCATGTTGGTAGATGAAAAGGAAGAAGTAAAAGCATTTGTAAAAGAGCAATTATGAAAAGGGTACATATGACCTTCGAAGTCTCCACAGATGTCACCTGTCTTCTTCATTCCCAAAAAGGAAGGAACAAAGAGAATGGTGCAGGACTATCAATATCTAAATAGCTAGACTATACCAAATGGGTACCTGCTGCCTCTAATATCACAGCTAACAGATTGACTCAAAAGAGCAAAGAAGTTCACCAAGATGGACCTGCAATGGGGATATAATAATGTACATGTTAAGGAGGGAGACGAATGGAAGGCTGCCTTCACCACTGAAGAAGGAAGTTTTGAGCTGACCATAATGTTCTTCAGACTCAATAATTCCCCTGCAATGTTCCAAGCAATGATGAATGATATTTTCTCTGATATGGAGTCCTTTGTAATAATCCATATGGATGATATTCTTATATCCACAAAAACAAAAAACCAGAAGGAGCACAATGAAGCCATCTTAAAAGTATTGTAATGGCTAAAAGATAATGATCTATTTATTAAACCCAAGAAATGCTTCTTCTTGGTGGAACAAGTCAAGATGCTGGGGATGGACATATCCAGTGAAGGAATCAAGATGTTGGAATCCAAACTCAAAGAAGTATTGGATTGGCCTGTTCCTACAATAGTAAAAGGGGTCAGAGGATTCCTGGGACTTGCCAACTTCTACTGACAATTCATCAACAAGTACATATACACTCTTGCTATCCTACATAACCTTTCTCATGTTAATTTTATTGGTGTCCTATACTTTATTACTGGCCTTGGTACACATCTCACCTTGTCTTTTTCCAACCCTACACTTTACTATTCAACCACATTCTTCTCCAACCATATTACCACCAGGTAATGCCCCTTTGGCCCTCCACATGCACAATTTATAAATTACAATACCATAGAAGACCAACACTCAATCCAAGAAACTCAGTCTGCTTCTCTTGGCCTTTTCTCTAATTCACTCATAAGATTATCCTACCAGCTTTGGATATCTGTAAAGTATAATAGAGGTCATTCTGATTGACATAGACAAGACAGCTCCTTTTCCAATTCTACTCTCTCTCTGTTACATTTTATCTGCTTACTCTTCTTTCCTTTCTTTCCTATTCATCTATATATATATTTACATCTCCCAGGCCTCTTCCCCCTTGCCCTCAAAGCCTTGTAGACCACTGTCATCTATATCATATGCCTGTTCCTTCATCTTTTTGTTCTCATCACTTGGCACTTTACCTCTGCTTCCTATACAACTTTCTGAACCTGGACACTACCCTGACAGTCTTTTTTGATTACAATATTCTTTTGCCTTGTGTTCACCTGCCCTAGATATCACTATGTGTATATGCTAGAAGTCTCTCTAGCTACATCTGTGCAATCATATGTAGTGTCTAGCATTCTTTGAGTAACCCTCTTGAGGCAAATGATGTTATTAACTTGTTTGCTTTGCTTTGTAGCTTGCACCATATTGTATCTTGTGTAACACTTTTCCTTCTAGATTACTACTTTCTCAGGCTTGAAATCCAAATCAGTGGGCATTCTACTATCCTTCATAGTTCCATCCCTACAAATTAATCATTGGCTTTTATCATCAATAGTAATTCTTTCAAAGCTCAGAGTAGTATTTTTCTTCTTTACATTGTCTATGTATATAATACTATATTAGCAGTACATTCAACACACATATTCTAGATTGTGAAAATCACTCACATCTTTTCAATACCTTCATTTTTCCTGTGTAATAAAGGATATATAGAACACTATCCAGACTTTCATTGAGGCCTTTGAACAAGGTTTTAAGCTCAGATGAATCATCTGTTCAAATCATATATCTCTTTCCCTCTTCTCTCTATTAGATTAATTCTTCATGTAAAACAAAGTCAAACACCATGCTATCAGCTTTCCCAACCAATATAGATACCATAAAACAAGGTACCAATCATTTATAAGCCAAGAGTCTTTCTTTTTCCAATTCTTGGCCTCCTGCTCCCCAAGTCACAGAATATATCATTGTTATGCTAGGTACGACGCAGTGCAAGCTGTAAGGCAAAGCAATACAAAGTCTACACGTTCACAAGTTGCTCACTAACGCAGAGCTACTGTCGTTTGCCTTGAGAAGGATACTAAGAGGGATTGCAGGCCAATCACTCAAAGAATGCTGAAACACTACGTATAATTGCACAGATTTAGCTGGGGATTCCCCAAGCTAATCTGTAGTCCTTATATACATCCAGTGTACTTTAGGGCAAGTGCGGAATCAAGATAAACAAGGAAGGTGCTGTGGAGAAGCATCGGAAAGAACAATAACTGTTGGGGCAGTGTCTGCAGCATTAGAATGTTCTGATGGAATGAAATGGTAACTAAGAAATAGCACCACAGATGTGCCATGCAATGCAAAGGAAAAGCAAGAGCAAAAGACAAAGAACATGGATAAGAGTGAACCATAGGGCTTGGAGGATGATGAGAGTAAGCCCTAGGATGGATAAGTGTACATACCGGCATAAGGAAAAGAAAGGGAAGAAGAATAGATGGAGAAAATGTAACAAACATAACTGCTATGTTAGCATTTTTCCTGAATGTATTCAAGCCATATATATACATTCCAAATGGTGGAAGAATCCAAAGGAATCATTCTGATCCAATACAAGTCCTTTTGCAAGTATTCTCTGGAAAGATTGATTTTTCCAGAGCAGTAAAGGCTACTAATGGACATATAAAACACTATCCCGACCATTATGAAGGCCTCTGAACAGGATGGTAATGTTTTCTAAGCTCGGAAAAATCATTTGCAGAAACAGTATCTTCCTCTTCTCCTCCTTTTGCTTATATCATATCATATAGTGCCCTGACCATCATATTAGCATTTTTCCTAGGGGTTTTAGAGTCCTCTAAATCAATTTGGAATGGTTACAAGTCCCAGAAAAATCATTCTGAGGCTGTACCAACATGTGACCATAAAACACCTTGTTTGATTTATATCTCAAAATCCCGACCACCAATTTTGATGATTAGGTGCTCATAATGATCCTGGATGTCAGCCCTACATCATGGTATAGTTTGCTAATGATTTAGAGAGGACTCATTTTGTATTATAATTCTAATAGAGGTCTTAAATAAGCCATATCCACTTCTTTCTCTCACAATATGTCATAGATATATAGATACACATGGACCATAGTACAAATATATACAAATATGCTGTATGGTATATATACAATGAATATATGATCCAAGAACTCCAGTTATGTAAGTTCTTGTGGCATTTCCCAACCTTGACTCTTATAAGCCTATTGCAAGAGTAGCTTGAGCCATCATTTACTATAAACTGGTTATTGGATTGTGCTTCAGGCAGTACTGCCTTTTTTTCAACAAATTGGAGCTCTAGATCATGTGTTACCTTTTGATCCATCTGATCTCTTCAATTTGATCTGCCTTTCCAGTCACAAAAAGAATTTTTTGAATAAACTTAAGAAGATTTACCTTCTCCATTTTTGGAACTATGTAATGGTGTTGCAGGAGCTAATCTTATGGTCCACAAGCTTGTTGTGATGCCCAAGTATAAGTGGAACTGTTGCTTAACTGTTTTTCTTAACTATTAACAATCTAGTGCCATTGTTTTTCAATAGTGGTGAAACTGGCTCATTTGAAAGATTCAATGCACCAGCCACAAGACATGGTTGTCTTGCATATGCTAGTGAAGAACTTTGCTTATTGTATATGGCTTTGAGATGTGTTACTCAGCAAACATACAAATCACTGCCAGATCAGTCTGACTCACTTCAAAAATCCAGCAACATTTCCACTTAATCACTTTCTCTATACACTATCCAGCTTACTGAGTTACAATTGGCAGCAGTCAAGGCCCTGCTGTCTGTTCTCAGATCTGTCAAAGAAAACAAGGAAGCCACTCTCAAGGCAATAGAAGACTTGTGAACAGTTTATACATGCCCTCAAACACCTTTGTGATATTCAGACATCATTATATCAATGCAGTTGTTGCCATTATTTGTTTCAGTATATCCACCCATCAGGAGGCTTTAAAGCTCCTAAACACATTACATGCTTGACAGTTTGATCTCAGTTCTGCATTCATCTTTTTATTCTGAATTTTTTCAATTAGCAATATGATAAGCTTGATAAAGCAGAAAGAAATGAAAATCAAGATTCTATAAAGTCCAAAGCTGAAAGTGCTTCAGATACCACTGATACAAGTTTTCAAGCAAGTGATGCAAAAGAGCCTAAGCAGATACCCAAGATAGGCTTATGCAGTAAAGGGCAGAACTAGTCAAGATATGGCTTCACCCTGGACTTTTTTTAGTACTGAAAACTAATGATCTGTAGATATGTGCACTTTATCATCAAATAGTGGTGTATAGAACATGAGTGAACACCATTTGGAAATATATGGAAGTGGATCAAATTATTAAGTAGGATAGTTTATAAAAATCCTGTGCAGACAACAGTTTTATGGCAAAAACAGGATGGTGTTGAAACTCTCAGGCTACTCAACTATGCCCTGGACATTAACAAGTATAAGGCTGCTGTTGTTTCCACACTCAAGCAGTATATTGAACATATTCAAAACAATCTCTTGTTTAGTATTAGATTACCAAACTCAGCTGCATCACTTTCACACATTGACAATTAAGATAAGATTATGTATAAAAATGATCTTTTCTCCCTGGCCCTTGAAGATGATGAACTTGGAGAATCTGAAATTGTAACAGCAGTATTTTTTTGATGCCATTTTCAATCTAAATATACACTGCATTCAAAATGAAATCACAGGCAGTGTTAGCTGGAATTCTGTTCAAGTTCATGATTAGCATTGGGAGATATGCACTGTATGGAAGTTATTCTATCTTCACCTTCATCTTCTTGCATTTCCAGCCCATGGTACTGAGGAGGAGATGTGGCAGCATGGAAATGGCCACAAATCACCTCACCATCTTTTTCTGTCAAAAAATCTTGGCACTTTGGTCACCAAAAGCAATTACAACAAGGATGCCTCAATTATAGGAATTTATAAGGTGATAGTTAGATTTATTCTCTATGAACTTGCCAGTGCCATGGTAATACTGTTGCATATCATTTGGCCAGTTGAACTAATGACAGTCCTTCAACTCAGAGCATCAAATTCTGAAGCAGCTGAAAAGATCACAGAGATATATCAGATGCAGCTGTTTGTAACTCTTGGTCAATGCCAGATATCTGATAGAATGTCAGCAATTATTCACTCTTGATTTCAAGATCAGCTTGATGTTCCTTTTTCTATGCAGCTTTACTGCCACTTTGCTCAAGCTCTCCAGCACAAGTGCTTTTCCTATCAGATAAAGAGTCTTATATCCAAGGCAGCAATATTAGCCTTTGGTCACACAAAAGAAACTGCAGACATGTATTATGCTCATAGTGCAAGGATCTTTCATTTCTATAGACATTGCAGGAGAGGTTTGAAGCAGTCAGTGCAGATTGGATTCAGTGGCATGATATCCAGATATCACCCCCTGAATACTCTTGGGAAACTGCATGTGCTTTGAAGTTAGAGGATGAGGAGGCAAACAGACAGGTGTTCAAAAAGCAGCAGTCAAGTCTGATATGTATCATTCATGTATTTTCAAGTTTCTGCATCTAATGCCAATCAAGTGATGGTCTGACTCTCTCTACTATATAATGCATTTTCCAATCTCATTGTGATCACAACTTTCACTTATTTTTGCTTTTATTTTCTCACATTGTGTTACAGGATTATAGTTTTGCACTACCAAAGTGACTACACTTTTGCACTACCATAGTTGCTACACATTGACTAGTGTCACCTTGCATTTTTGCTATCCTACACTTTACTACCAACTTTGGTACACTCTTACCTAATTTCTACACTCCTAACCTAATCTCAGCTTATCCTACACTTCACTACCAACTTTGGTACACTCTTATCCTAATGTCCACCATACATCTTTGTATAGGTTACCACCCCAGATCTCTAGATGGGATCTCTCCATTCTATGTGCATTATCTGCATGTTCTTCCACATGAACTCTAGACTTCTAAAGGTTATACTTTCCATTCTACCACACTATGTATGCTGCACCAAACATATTTCACATATTTGTTGTATATTCAACTACCCCCTCATGTTCTCCTTCCATTACACATTTCCCTCCATTCTGATGCTTCTATTCGACTACAAGGCTATGCCAGGCTGTGTCCCCTTTGCCCTCCTCATGTACAATCTGTAGATTAGAGTACAATAAGTACAAACATGTAGAATAGTATATAAAGCCTGGATGCAAGCCAGGGAATCCAGTCTGGTTCTCCTGGGATTTTCCCCTCAAGCTTAGCATACCAACTCAGTCCCCCCATGATCTAGGAGGTCTAGTGAATAGCCTAAGAACCAGAGCTCAAGGGTTGTTTTACATTGAGTAGGTTACAACAGTTATAGCCATGCCAGAGTACTCTTTAAGACAAATGAGTAGCCAGCATTATATTCATTGACTTTCTCAATGAGATAAAGGGTGTTATGGTTCTACAACATACATTGAAATATTAAGCATGAACAGTACTACAGTATGTAGTCATGAAATTGGATGGATGGATTAGTAATGCTAATTAAAAGATAATAGTGATCAGCCCAACAAACTGGACATTGGTCCAAATGGGGAATTTGAAGATGCACTCACCATAGGGCTTCTCAACAATGAAGGCTTTTATTCCTTCTCAGTGTCCAAGCAGTTGTTATTCAAGAAATGAGAATGGAATAATGATAAAAAAGAAGACAAGAGTGCAGTGTGGAGGCATGACATTGAAATGAAAGTAATCCTGCTCATATTTAAAGGAAAAGGAGTGCAATGTAATGGAATCAATAAAGGGGAAATACAGAAAAGAGAAAAGAAAGACATCTTGTAAGACACAATCATCAAACCATTCACCCCACTCACAGGCTTGGTGAACAGCTCATGGTAGCCCATTATGCTTGATGAGCTCCTCATAACTGTTTTCCTTTGCCACCTTGCCATGCTTGATGGTGACAACCCAGTCATACATCCACACCACCTTGATCTTGAGTATCACTATTACCATTGTCCATCTAACCTTGATACTGAAGAGAAAAACCATCTCTAGTACTGCCACCTGATTCACACCATCAAGAGCCAACCTATGCTTGTCCAGAATCAGAACCTACAGTGGACACAAGTGAACTACAACAGTTGGGCTTGCCTATCCAGTATGGGCACTGTGTTCAACTCTGTTGTATCCCTATGGTAGCATGGTTACAAGGTCATATGTTATACATACATTCCATCCAGGGGGCAGAGATTACAATGAATACATTATGCTGGAACAATAGACAGACCAGGATAGGATGCATGCTTTGACAACAAGGCAATCACTATCCAGGCTCCAGGAAAAGATATGGGGGAAAACAGATGAATCCCTAAGTATTCTGGGAGAACAAATTATGAGACAGGGCAGTATCAGCAGATGAGATACACACCTGTAAGGCTTTCCAATGCAGTCACAGGTTTCAGGTACAATTTCTTTGATGCTGTCTATAGGGGCAGAATAGGATAGGCTGTGGTGAAGAAAGTGACTCATGTTTTGTTTGGTACAACTAGCAGGTCTTGGACCAGGCCAGGAGTGGGGGGGAGGAGTAATGGTGAGGGCTGGGTGTGGGAAGAGCACCATTCAGGGAGCTGGAGATACAGTGCACAATGACTCCAAGCCAGGAGAGAGTAAAAGAGGGTGCCAATGAGGAGGGAGTTGTTGAGACATGCATCACTTGCAAAGCATGCTCCACTCTGAATTAGAGGGGCAAACTCTGCATTGCAACATGCAAATATTACAGGAATGAGGAGAGCATCAATCTGGGGCTTGATAGAACACTTCTTAAAGAAGCTGGGTGAATTGGAGTTGCTGAAATAAAAGATTATTGAAGAAAGCAGCATCTGGTCTGATGAGGGAGGCAAACAGTTTGGAGAGCATGTACCAACAGTGTATCTTGCAAAGAGCCAAGCATTTGCACTCTAATTCTAATTTCTAACTCAGCAAACTTGACTTGGAAAGATTTGAATGCAAAACACCAAACATCTCTGGTTCATGTCTCAAGGTGCTACAAGATAGGAGGACATGCATCAAGATTGATTGATCAGAGCCTGGCCAACATTCACTCACAATTGAAGAAATGCTCATGCCCATCCAAGACATATGTTATGGACTCCAGCAGAATGCCCCCAAGTTGGTAAGATACTATCTACCTGTTGGACAAGCACCCACTCTTAGATTTGCAGTCCCATGAACCTATGATACAGAGAGATATGGGTCAGGTCCCATGTGACCACATCTCTAAGTATATAAAACACACCCTTAATACATTTGCTGTTCATCACTCTGTTTACCAGTCTTGGGAGCATCATGGCCATGTCTAGTATCTATCCATCTATTACAGCACACACCCCTCATGCAAAAAGACACATACTGATCAGGCACAACATGCTCTTGAACATTCTACATATGTACTCTCTCAGCCAATCATCAGACCACCTTGGAAGGGGCTTGACAACCTGGACTGTCAAATTATCCAGTATATTCATCTGCATAATCTGAAAGGTGTACTTGACTGCCATAAGGAATATTGCCATATCTATGCATGCACCCCATCAGCATCAATGAACTAATCAAGAAATACATGTTGTGGGAAATACACCAATATTCCCCAACAAATCAAACATCACCAGACCAATTTTGAATGAATTAAGGATTGAGGTCAACATGGAATGAACTCTTGGACCCTTGTCAAGAACACCCATTCATACATCACAGGAAATGAACAAACTCACTACACCATAACTTCAAGCATGCTGCATAAGGGAGACATCTGTTATGCAGGGCTTGACATTCTTCCATATACACTTTTAATCTAATATCACCTCATCTACACTTTCACTACTATGAGATCTCTCTATTTATATGCACTAGCTGCATGTTTGTTCACATAAACTTTATGCTCCTAGAGGCTATGTCTTTCATTCTATTATATCATGCTGCATTATATATGTATCATATGTATTTATTGCATATTCAATCGTATCCTCATGTTTTTCTTTTTCTATTCATTTCTCTCCATTCTAATGCTTACATCCCACTATCAGGGCTATGCCAGGCAGTGTCCTCTCCCAACATAGCTAACCAACTCAATTCCAGAGTATGGTTTAAGAATAGCAGGGGTGGTAGATTTGTGGACTTGGTCTAAGAAGTCAAGTCAAGTTTGACCAACACTAATGAAAATGTATCAAAGTGTGGCCACTTTTGCAGTCAAAAAAGCATAGTCTGAGTCTAACTAAAGTTGATCATAAAATAGAGATTTACTATAAAAGAGGAAGTCTGAGAAGAATATTATAAAAGATTGCAAGAAGGAAATGAAAAGAAAGGTAAAACATTTCCTCTCCCTCTCCTAGTGGGAAATTGGATGAACAGGCATTAGATAGGAATTTACCATAGGAAGTTGGTGAACATATGTATGTACATCATAATAGTATGAAGGTAGTTTTGAGTGTTCTATAAATTGTAGTAATATTCTTTGTGTGTTGATGACATAAGAACATGCCCTGTGCTGCCCATATAGTATTCATACATGCTGCTTATATTATTACTTATTTTAATATTTTGCATATCTTTTAAATTTGAGTTTTGGATATTTTATAAGTTATAGTAATATTGTGTGTATAAATCACATAATTACATGGCCTGTGTGGCCATGGGCAGCATAGCCTGCCATACCATGCTATAGCATATACATATACAGTGACCTCAAAAACTCTTTTCATGTTGACCTTAATGGTAGTGTGGGAAGCACATTGCAAAATAGTGTGAGAATCTTGCATAGCTTTGGTGGAGACATAAATAGTACATACTCCTGGTGACATAATTGCCCCCTATGTCATGTGATTTATTTGCAGGCTGGGAAGCTATGGTCAATCCTAATCAGCAACGTCATGGAAAGAGTTTTTGAGCTTTTAAATTGACAAGGATATTTGAATAATATGAGTATTTGGTATAGCCTCCTTTTGCTTTATGAAGTGCAACCATCAACCAGCATATAGCATGGCCTAGGCTACCCTCTCAAAAGGCTTATAAGAGCTAAGATTGGAGGAATGCCACAAGGACTTAACTGAGATCCTTGGGTCATATCATTCAACTATATATACTATGTATATAGCATGTTTGTACATATTGACTGCATGGTCCATGCATATCTATGTAGCATGACATGATGTGAGAGAAAGAAGACTACATATGATGTCTCATGGGAGACTGTGCCTAACATGAGGCAGTCTAGAGCACAATGAAGTGTGGCAATCAGAGATAAGTGCAACAAGGCATGGTAATTAAATACATGAGGCAGATAAGAATCTAGCCCCTACCATGTGTATTCCTGACACTGGACAGCTTGGATCCCTCCAAGCCAGTCATCACATGATCAATCATATGCTAAGTCTCACAGTTATTACATGATTAAAAAGAAAAGTATGTCTAAGTCCATCACGAAGTCCATTGTGATACTATGCCTAAATGATGGGCTGTAAGGCAAAATTGTAACACTTGAAGCACTGCCTGAATCTTCCTAGGCATGCCTTCAATCATTTTTTTACATTCCTTGACTGGTATCTTGTTCCACTGCACTTGAACTCTTTTTCACAACTCATGAATTTCTTTAGAAGGATTTTCATACTCTCCTAGCCTCTTTTTCAGCCAAAACCAAAGATGTTCAAGGAGGTTTATGTTAAGAGACTGCAGGCCAAAATTCTTGCTCCTCCAGCCAATCCTTGACCTTTCTGCATGTATGCTTTGTGTTACAGGATTATAGATTTTCACTACCAAAGTGACTACACTTTGGCTACACTTTGATTAGTGTCAGTCAGATGTCAGTCAAACTTGACTACACTTTTGCACTACCAAAGTTGCTACACTTTGACT
>JBBPKK010000278.1:0-33619 GCA_038089215.1 Tylopilus vinaceipallidus
CATGACAAGATCTCTTCATCCTCTGCCTCTGATCCCCTCGCCATCTATGCCCTTCAAAACCTCACCGACACCTACCTCCCCCCCTCTGTCCGCAAACGCCTTGCTGACTTCCAATCAGTTGACGGCGTCCTCACCTACCAGGGCTGCGTCTATGTCCCCGCCGATGTTGCACTTCGCTGTTCCATTCTCCGCCGTTGCCACGATCACGAGAGCGCTGGCCACCCCGGCTATTTGAAGACCCGCCAGCTTGTGGCTTCGGAGTTTTGGTGGCCTGGCCTTGCTACTTTCGTCCGGAAATACGTTGAGGGATGTGCGTCCTGCCAGCATTCGAAGGCCAACACGCACCCCACCGTTCCCCCGCTTTGCCCAATCCCGTCCTCCGCCACTCACCCCTTCCAGCAGGTCTCTTGCGACCTCATCACCGATCTTCCCCTGTCCTCCGGCTTTGATTCCCTGTTGGTTGTGGTCGACCATGGGCTTACTAAGGGGGTAATTCTCTGCCCCACCAAGAAAACGTGCACTGCAGAAGACATCGCATCCTTCTTTTTCCTCAAAGTTTACTCCCGGTTCGGTCTTTACGACAAGATCATCTCTGACCGTGGACCACAATTCGCCTCCACCTTCGCCCGAGCCCTCGGGAAACTCCTCAAATACGACTTGTCCCTATCCACCGCTTACCACCCCCAAACCGACGGAGAAACCGAACGAGTCAACCAAGAAATTGAAACCTATCTCCGCATCTTCTGCGGAAATAATCCCATGTCATGGAGCGAATTAATCCCGCATGCTGAGTTCGCCCACAATCACCGACCTCACTCTGTCACCGGCAAATCTCCGTTCTATCTCATGATGGGATACGAACCCCGTGCCCTTCCTTCGATTCTCTCTTCCTCCGATGTTCCCGCAGTCAACGACCGCATCAAAAACCTTATTGCTGCCCGAGATGAAGCCCTTGCTGCCCACGAACTCGCCCGCCAAATGGTTGCTGCCCGCATAAAACGAAAGTTCACCCCCTTTGACAAAGGGGACAAGGTATGGCTAGAAGCCAGGAACCTGAAGCGATCAGTTGTCAATCCCAAGTTCGCCCCGAAACGCAAAGGACCCTTCACCATCACTAAAGTACTATCCCCGATCACTTATCAACACCGCCTCCCCAAAACATGGAAAATCCACCCCATGTTCCATGCTTCCCTCCTATCACCTTATCAGACCAATGACATCTATGGCCCCACTTTCCCTGCGCCACCACCTGATCTTATCGATGGAGAAGAAGAATTCGAAGTCGAGAAGATCATGCGCCACAGAGGAACCCCATCGGCCCGATGGTTCTTGATCCGATGGAAAGGATACCCACCGGAGGATGACTCCTGGGTCCCAGAGCGGAATCTCAAACATTCTAAGTCCGCTCTGGAGGAATATAAGAACCTCCACCCCTCTGCCTTTCCCTCATTCCCCTTGAAAAACCCCACTCGCAAACGCTATGGCCATTGAGTTCCCTCGCCCCTCTGACTTCACCGACGCCACCCCCTCTGTCTCCGACGCCACCACCTTGGTGGACAACACCCCAGCTTCACCTCGCTCCCCTTCACTCCCGCCAATCCATAGAACCCCCATCTCCTCTGTCGCTGTTCCTCTCTCTGGACTTGAATTCCACGCAGGCGCCCCCACCCCTGACTACCTTACCACCGTCCAAGACTTCATTGCCGACTCCCGCCTCTCCGTCCCCATCGGTGCCCATCTGGACATGGAGTCCCCCCTATTCCACCTATACCAAGCATTGCTACCGACCGAACGATTACAGAACGCCGCTCGCCTCGCCCCCTACCAGCTCAGTGGGGTGTCCATCGCCTACACGGAAACCATCCGCACCGTATACAGGGAACTCCGTCTTGCCCTTGGAACGCTAGCGTACCAGCTGGAAATGGGAGAATTCCTGACCGACTTAGATCGGTATCTCCAAGAGCTAGGCTCGACCCCTGCCACCTCCATGCCATCTGCCTTGCCCTCCCCACTAAACGAAGAAGAACTCGCTGCTCTGGAGCAGTCAGACGCTTACATGACGGGCTTTGACAGACGAATGATCCTCTCGTCCAACCACCCCCGATACCACAACTCGTGCTTTCATTGCCATTGACTGGGCCACATCCGCGTTCACTGCCCCTACTATGAATGCCCCCTGTGCCGCCACTTCCAACCTGGCCACACCCAAGCACGATGTCCCCTGATGCTCCACCGAACCTGTCCCCCCTCGTTCTCCTCTTCGTCTCCTACATCCTCGCAATCCTCTAGGTCCTCCGGATCTAGACATAACTACTGACACGCCACTGCCCGGATCTCCTCTGGAGGACGTCCTCCTCGCCCGGTTCCCCCTCCTCGAATGAGAATCCGTACCCCCTCCCCTCAGTCATTCCCTGAGGGCTACGACAGCCCATACGACTCTACTGGCGAGGCGAACATGACTGGTTCCCCTGTTCACCACTCCTTTGACTTGTAGAATGGTCTTCACTGGAGTTTCAGACATACTAAGGGGGTAATGTTACGATCCGCTCCTGTACTACCATACGCTGGTTCGATTCTCGCTCCGGACTACCTTTTCTCTTCTTCTGTGATGACTCACCCATTCCCCACAACTACCCTAAAGTGCGATGACTCACTCTTATCTCTGACCAATTGCCCTTATCGCTCACTTGCTTCGTCATCACTTCTTCCATTTCTTGCACTTGCCCTAAAGCGGTCCCCTCAAGTATATAAAACCCTTCAAGACCGTAGATACTCCTTAGACTTGTTCTCCCTTGTAATCCCTTGCACTTTACATTGTACCTTTGATTCCCTTGCGGAATACACTCCTCTTGACACGTCTCCTGGCCACGGTTAAGTGCCAGCTAGTCCTCTGAACCCTCGACTCGACCTAGCCCATTGCTAGCGTCGTTATAACCCTTGACTCAACCTAGCCGATCACTAGTGTTGTTTACCTAACCCACAAGGAGCCCCCTTGTGTTCTCGTATCATCTCGACCCCTTGACCCCAAGGGCTACTTCTATCCCTACCCGGGCTAGTTGTAACAGTACTCACCTTGGATCTTGGTTAACCAGGCTGGTAATCATATTGCAGTGATCTCTGCGGTTGCACTAGTATCAACATTGTTAGACACTGAGAGCGTAGTCAAAGATTTCTCAATTTGACAAATGTGCTGCTCAAACATAGTCCAAGAAAACTCTGCAGCCCGATCTGATGAACCTAGTTGGGTGAGGTGTGATATCCCAGATTCCCAATATCATATACTAGCACACTTCCCGTCTTGCCCATCTATCTGTTCAATAAGAGTCAGGTGATTGATTGTGCTCGTCACCCAGTCATGGATAAGCTTCCAGATGTCTTCTGTGCCTAAAGCCGGAGTATCATCCTTGTCTGAAGGGTAAATGTTGTCCTCCACACCCTCTTCAGAAACCAGAGTTACTCTTTGCCTGTTTGAAATACTGACACCAGCACCTGCATACTGACAAGCGATCTCATCAACCACTGTAGAGTACCAAGAAGTACTTTGACTTTGGCCAGAGGAGGACCCCACAGGAGGTTGGGTTGATGATGTAGTACTGTGGTACTCTGCTAGGACTTTCTCCTTCAATTGTAGGAGCTCATGCAAGTTGGCAGCATTGTTGTCATTGTGAGCATAAATAGCAAGGAATGCATCCTTCCATTCATCATGATTTCAGCAGTTACCAAAGTATTTCCCCAGCTCTTCTTCTAGCTGAAAGTGAGTCAGTTTGTTGGTGATGAATCTTTCAAAAAATTGCCAGCCCTCTGGGTCTGACCTGGCTGGCCTCAAACTGCCAAGGTCTCAATCGTCAAGTGAGGAGCCTAGGAGAGATCAAATATAGCGACAGTTTGAATAATGATTATGGCTCATTGATTTCATCTGACTCAGTTTCTTTGAGTTCTTCATCTTCTTCATCAATGCCAGCTTCCAAATCAACAAAAGCACTGGCCTAATAGTAGCTCAGGTACAAAGTGGCATGAGGAAGGGGGCTGTTCATACCATGCAGCACGCTTGCTTGTGCTTTCTGTCGTTCTCAGTGTCAATGGCCTTGTGTTTCCTGTGAACTTTGGATGGGCTCACTCGATGTGACATCACCTTAGCAGGTACAGGTCAGCTGCAATCTATGTACAAGTACAACCAGTATATGAACAAGGTAATTTAGTACAGTAGTTGATTGTGTAGAAAAGAAAACTGGGAATGGTCACTGTGCGCTATATATAGTGAATGTCAATTTTGGATGCATGGGAATAACAGTACCCAACAATGGATAAGCAGTGGTGGGAGTACAATGGGGTAGTGTAAAGCACAAAGTACAATGGAGCAGCTTAGTCTGTTTCAGGTAGTGAAAGGGCAATTGGGGGATGGTGGAATAGTGTACTAAACAATAGGAGTATGATGGAGTGGCGTAGAGTACAATAGAGCATTTTAGTCTATTCTAACGTCAGAAGCTCCATAGACATGGATAAGGGTACATGCTCTTCTGGAAGAGAATATGATGGGGGGTTAGGGGGAACGAGAGGCTGGGGAGTATTGTGACCAACAACATGCTCATGGGTTGTTGGGGGGGGGCTCATTCAGGAACTGCCCAACCTCATCAAATACAGTGGAAAATTGTCCAAGCTGAGTGAATAACGTCTGCGGGGGTAAGTCCAGATCTCATGAGTCAAGGCATAGAAAGGTCATTGTGAAGTTGATAACCATGCATACAATAGAGAACAAGACCATTTGCTTAAAGGATGACCAAGTTCTGGGACTACTCATAGAGCAAGTAGATACAATTGGGGCAGAAGTATCCATCTATGGAAAGTAAGAACGATACCCATCCAGTGTACAATGGAAACACTGACTTTAGTTTCCAAAGTCCATACCTTGATACTGCTATGACCATCGCCAGAGTGCCCAGTAATGATGGTACATCATCCACAAGGATCATCATGGGCCTGTTGATGGATTAATCACTGAAGCATGCCTCTGATAGGTACTCACTGCGACAGTAACAATTCGATCACCATCTACGCAAGGGGGTTACGTAGTCAACAGAGTCAGAGTAACTGACGAAGGTAGATACCATTTCCATGAATTAATTTATCAAGAAAACATCCTGATTGGTAGTCAAATATTCGTGCAAACCCATCATCACCACCAACTATAAGCCAGGTAGATTGGCAAGTGATGCAGATTTGGCAGGGAATGTTCACTACAATGACATGGGGATAATGTTCAGTACATTGCATTGTGGGTAGCTGGTATTTATCAACACCATCCCTTAAATTAGAGATCAGTAGATTGTGTCTGTCGATGCACGATCCTCCACTTCCAGGGAATCAGCATATTGGTGAGTTGAGATTGATTCTGCTTACATGCAACCATTTGCCTTTTTTTGCCACTTGAGGCTTCAGGGATTGATGGTATAACGATAGCTAATTAATGTGTCAGTATGGAGGAGAAGAACTACATGCACATACATTGACCCACTTTCCAAGTATAAAACCAACAGACTTGCACCATCGTCATAAAAGTGAACTGAGTGTGCAATGTAGGGGTGCTTTTTGGGCTCAGTTAAGAGAGGGAAGAGAATATCTAGTAATACACATTGAAACAAGCCGGAGAAAAGAGTCAAGGAGACTTACTACTCTCTGGGTCGATACTCCATACTTGAGGGTGACCACACCCCACACTTGCTAAGCGGTGATGTACTTGATCCCATGCCAGCGATTCAACTGCACTGACATGAGCGATGGTGGTGGACACAAATTTGAAGATGGCATTGTCTTTGGACTGATGGTAAACATAAATGTTACCATCAGAGGCACCGAATGTGAATGCTGCATCATCCTGGCCATCTAAATCGATCCAGGCAACAGCACTAACAAAGCCAGCCAAGGGAACATAAATTTCTTGCATCATCTCACCTGAGCAGAGACTTTAGATAATGATATGACTATTGTTGCCTATCCAGCATTAATTAGGCCATCGTACAAGAAGACTGGTTGACATACCTCCTGTAGCGCAACCCAAAACCAGTACTAGACGTGGCTCAGGCTACTCTAACTTCAGGCTTATAGGAGCTAAGATTATGGGGGAATAGCCACAAGGACTTAACTGAGGTCCTTGGGCGATATCATTCAACTATATATACCATACAGCATGTTTGTAGCTATTGACTACTGGTCTGTGCGTATCTACATGTTGCATACTATCTATGACATAATGTGAGAGAAAGAAGTCTACATATGACATATCATGAGAGTCGTGCCTAACATGAGGCAGTCTAGGGTGCCACGAGGCACAGTGATCAAAGATAAGTGCCTCGAGGTGTGGAGATTAAATACATGAGGCAGATAAGGGTCTAGCCCCTACCATGTGCATGCCTGACACCAGACAGCTCGGATCCCTCTGTAGCCAGTTGTCATGTGAACTAGTCATGTGCTAAGTCTCACAGTCACGTGCTCGTAGAGCAAAATATGTCTAAGTCCATCGAGTGTGATACTAGCCTAAGGTGATGGGCCGTAGGACAAATCGTAACACCTCCTGTAAGAAGCATTGAACCCCGCCGACATATGGCCATGGTGTTGATGGCCTGTGTGTGTCTGATAAGCGTAAACTTATTGACTATGTGGTCTGTGTGTATCTACACATTGCATACTATCTATGACACCATGTGGGAGAAAAAAGACTGCATATGATGTATCATGAGAGTTGTGCCTAACATGAGGCAGTCTAAAGTGCCACAAGGCATGGCGATCAAAGATAAGCACCTCATGGTGTGGTAATTAAATATACAAGGCAGATAAGGGTCTAGCCCCTACCATGTGCATGCCTGACACCAGACAGCTTTGATCCCTCCATAGCTGGTTGTCACATGAACTAGTCATGTGCTAAGTCTCATGGTCACATGCTCATAATGCCAATAGTCTAAGTCCTCTAAGTCCATCAAGTGTGATACTAGCCAAAGACAATGTCAAAGTAGGGCAAATCATAACATTACCCCCCATCTAAGAATCAGATTCCAGATGATTCCAAATAGGATCACAGTCAGTAAATACATTGTAGGGCCAGAAAAGGCTGTGAAAACATTCAATGTTGATAAAGTTAAGCTTCCTGGGAGCATTTGGGTTTGTTCGATAGAAATCAACTACTGCATCCTCTGCTGACCTGAGGTTATCGGTGGGTTCCCATGTCCGATCTTCTTCCCCATATCCAGACCAGTGGACTAGGTACTCCAGACATTGACCCTTCATGTGGAAGGCAATTATATACTTGACCTTATATTCCTCAGAACCATCTTCTATAACCTTAATAGGTCCAGGCTTGTACATTGGTTGGCCATCAAGGCATTCTTTATAGCATTTAACATGGGAGACATTCACTACCATGTGAATTCTCATGCCATGTGGGAGCTGCAGTTTTATGACATTCTGGTCATCATCAGCTTCTAATAACTTATATGGGCTGAGCCATTGCTCAATCAGCTTCCTGCTGATTCATGTATCCCAAAGATTAAAGTTTTCAGTGCTAAGCCACACCTTATCTCCCTTTTTGTATTCCAGTGCAGTGGACCATTTCTTGTCAGCTTGCACTTTCATGAATTTTCATCTTTTTTCAAGGTTTTCTCTGACCTAATCCAGGGTCATCCTCATTCCCTCTAGAAATTCCTGCACTGCAGGTGCTTTCATGCTTATCAGTTCTATTCCCATCCATGGTTCAGAAGAACATGTGACTTGGAATGTGGACTTCTTTGTTAAAGAAAATTGCCAATTGTTGTATGTAAACTCGGCAAGGCTCAGACATTCAGCCCATTGCTCTTGCTTTTCTGCACAATATAATTGGAGGTATTGCTGTAATTCCTGATTGATCCTTTCTGTTTGCCCATCTGTTTGTGGGTGAAAGGCATTACTTAAATTAAGGCAGATATGAAGGAGGCTGCTAAGTCTGCCATGACCTGTGAGGCGAATTGTGGGCCTCAATCCGATACTATACTTGTGGGCAAACCATGATGTTTCCACATGTGGTCTTGGTATAGCTTTGCTGTCCCCTTGCTTGTGATAGTTTTATTGGTGGGGATGAAACATGCTTCCTTTGAGAACCTGTCAATGACCACTAGGATCGTGTCATATCCATCTGACTGTGGTAAGTCTGTTATGAAATTGGCAGATATATCCTTTCATGAACTGTCAGGTACTGGAAGTGGTAATAATTTACCAGGCACAGCCTGATTTGTTGGTTTCATCTGATTGCATCTTTCACATTGGGAACAGTAGTTTTTGATCTGGGGATTCATCCCTTCCCAGGTATACTATTGGGAGATCAACTCCATAGTTTTCTCTACTCCACCATGTCCTGCCATGGTAGAGTTGTGGTATAAGGTTATGATTTGCTGTTGAATTTCCCCTTTGGGCATGAATATCTTATTATCATGGTAAAGGAAGCCCTCTTTTGCTTCTCCTTTCATTTCTGATTCTTTCATCAGTGAAGTAGCATCTTGGATGCTCTTTAGAATTTCCTCTTTTTCTGAGGACACCATGGTTATTTCTGTTGCTTTTCTTATGTGAGATTCTGGAATTATGACTACCCCTTTATTGTTGTCTTTTATTCCCACAGCATGGTCTTCTCTTCTTGAAAGAGAATCAGCCTTTCCCATGCTTGTTCCAGGCTTTCGTACAAAGATATAATTAAACCTTGTTAGCCATTACACCCAATATGCCTGTTGTCGATTAAGGTCCTGACTTGTCATAAAATATTGGAGGTTGGCATGATCAGTCCATATCTCAAACTGATGCTTCACTCCTTCTAAATAATGTTGCCATATCTCCAAGGCATAAATAATTGCTAGCATTTTTTTATTGGCTATCAGGTAGTTCCTTTGTTCAGGAGTCATCTTATGAGAACTGAAAGCTACTGGATGCCATTTTCCTTCCTTTTCTAATGATAATACTGCACCAGTGGTGAAAGCCAATGCATCACATTCTAACTGGTACACTGCCTCTTTATCAGGGTAGGCAAGGATTGGGGCAGTGGTAAATGCTTCTTTGATCCGGTCAAAGGCCCCTTGCTCTTGCACTCCCCATTGCCAAGCTTTATCTTTTCTTGTCAGCTCAGTTAGGGGTTTTGCCCATTCAGAGAACTTATCAATAAACTGTCAGTAGAAGTTTGCTAACTCCAGGAATCCTCTGACCCCTTTGACAGTTGTGGGAATCAGCCATTCAAGTACTTCTTTGAGTTTGCTTGGCGACATCTTGATGCCTTCACTTGAGATGTCCATTCCCAGCACTTCAACTTGTTCTACTGAGAAGAAGCATTTCTTGGGTTTTATAAATAGATTGTTGTCCTTAAGCTGCTGTAATACCTTTAGAACAGCATCATTGTGCTCTTTTTGATTGTTTGATTTTGTGAATATAAGAATATTGTCCATGTAAATAATCACAAATGACTCCATATCAGAGAAGATGTTGTTCATCATTGCTTGGAACATAGTGGGGGAATTATTTAATCCAAAGAACATTACAGTTGGCTTGAAGCTTCCTTCTTTGGTCATGAAGGTGGCCTTCCATTCATCTCCTTCTTTTATTTGAATGTTATTGTACTCCCATCTTAGATCCATCTTGGTGAACCGTTTTGCTCCTTTGAGTTGATCTATCAATTGTGATATTAAGGGTAGTGAATACCCATTTGGTATAGTCCAGCTATTTAAATAGTGATAGTCCTGCACCATTCTCTTTGTCCCTTCCTTTTTTGGAACAAAGAAGACAGGTGACATCTGTGGCGATTTGGAGGGTCTTATGTACCCTTTTCAGAGTTGTTCCTTTATGAATGCTTTCACTTCTTCCTTTTAATCAATGGACATTGGGTATACTTTTGCCTTTTTGGGAATAAACCCTTCTTTGAGGTCTATGGTGTGATCCCATGTTTGTTGGGTTGGCATTTGTTCTGATGCTTTCTTAGTAAATAGTTTGATGAATTTATGATACTATTCAGGAACAAGCTCTTCTGCTGTTTTTTCTATCTTTTTAGGTGGTATAACCTCCATTTTTTTTATGTGATGATACACATATGGAGCACTGGTTAGCTCTTCCTTGTCGAGTGTCCTTAGCACAGCTGATCTGTCTGACAATAGGTAACATGATCTGGAGCATTTGGTCAACTTGACCTCCCCAGTTTTCCAATTTATCTCAGGGTTATGCTTCTTAAGCTAAGTGTACCTGAGTATCATGCTTACTTTGCCTAAATTGGTTACTTCTCCTTCTAGAGTTTCTCAGTGCCCTTGGAAGTCTACAATCAATGAAGCAGTGTGTGTGATATTTCCTATGCTATTCTTCATTCCATCAATGTTGTAAACTGGAATTGGTCATTCTAACTTAGTCATGGGTATCTCCTTTTTTTTTGCCCATGCTCAATTGATAAAGATTCCATTGGCCCTGCTATTGAGGAGAGCTTCTTTGCTTGTCATCCAGTGTTTTTGTGTGGATGGTGCCACTTGTACTCCTAACTGTAGTTTGGTATTTGTCACAGAGCGGATGATGATTCTATCAGGGATTTCTTTGCCAAATACTTTTTTTGTTTTTCTTGGCCAAATTAAGCCCAGATTCCTGTCCAGTGCACTCAGGCTCTTCCTGAGTCATGGCTTTGGTTATATTATTGAAATAGGTTACTGACTCTGAATCAGATAATAGTACATCAAAGTAGGTGTTTTTGGGTTTTTCTATTTTTATATGTCCAAAATAGTCCTTGGCTATATGACCACCCTGATTGGTCATGTGCCTTATACTTTTCCCACCTTGGCCTTCTTTGCCTTGGCATTCAACACATCTGTGAAGTAAGCCTTTGCTTTTTTAAAGCCCATCTCATTTATGGACTTGGGTGTTTCTCTAGCCTTCCCCTTGCAGCTAGCTCAGACATTATTACTTTCCCTGTCCAAGTTGCTGTCATTGCCACTCTCCTTTTGAGCAGCTTGAGCCTTGTGAGATTTGCTTCATTTTGAGCAATCTTTTCGATGCCCTCCCTCAAGGAGCTTGAATTCACTACAAGGCACCTTAGCCTTCTTGCAGTCCTTGAGAAAGTGATCACCCCTGCAGTTGAAACACTTACCCTTTTGGGCAGCATCTATGTCCATTGCATTCAGTTCCCTCCAGTTGGATGGTGCGGAGGATGCATTGTTGCCCCATTGTTTGTTAGAGCTTCAAGTGAGCTTAAATTGTTCAAACACATTTCCAATGTTTTGTACTTGACTGATCCAATCGGCTAGGTTGTTGGGGGTGTCTGTCATATCCTGAAAATACACCTAGCCCAACTCTGACCTATCCAGTACCACTCTGGTACCAACTCTGATACCAACTCCAGTTTAATCTCTGTTTTCTCTGTACCTACATTACTTGGACTGGTATCTGACTAACACCCTATGACACCCTCCACTTACATTCCATTTCATTACTCTTTCTTTACATTGCATTCTTTGGTTAGATACCTTTAAGACCAGTGCTCACCTAGGAGCACAGCTCTGAGGCAATGCCTGGCACAGGTTCATCTCTGACCCTCCGGTAACTCTGACATCTGACCTCCAGACTTACTAATAGTTCTTCCTCCATATATAAACTCTGAAGAATACCCTGTACATTCCCTAGTTGGAATATCAACTTTACTTGATGATCTCTTTCTCTGACTATTGGGAGTTGTTGCACAACTCCTAAATTCCTACCTCCTACCTCTGACCCTTTGTGAAGTGCAACCTATTACCAGCATATAGCGTGGCTCAGGCTACTCTCACACAGGCTTATAACGAGCTAAGAGGTATGGGGAATGCCACAAGGACTTAACTGAGGTCCTTGGGTCATATATTTATCCTATATATACCATAGGGCATGTTTGTACGTATTGACTACATGGTCCATGCATATCTACATGTTGCATACTAGCTATGACATAATGTGAGAGAAAGAAGTCTACATATGATGTATTGTGGGAGTCATGCCTAACATGAGGTGGTCTAGAGTGCCTCGGGGCATGGCGATCAAAGATAAGCACCATGAGGTGCAGTAATTAAATACATGAGGCAGATAAGGGTCTAGCCCCTACCACATGCATGCCTGACACTGGACAGCTTGGATTCCTTCATAGCTGGTCATCATGTGAACCAGTCATGTGCTAAGTCTCAAGGTCACATGCTCGTAAAGAAAAATATGTCTAAGTCATCAAGTGTGATCCAGCCAGAGGTGATGGGCCATAGGGCAAGTCATAACATTACCCCCCATCTAAGAATTGGATTCCAGACGATTCCAAATAGGATCACAGTTGGTAAATATGTCATAAGGCCGGAAAAGGCTGTGGAAACATTCAATGTCAATAAAGTTAAGCTTCCTGGGAGCATTCAGGTTCATCTGATGGAAATAAGCTACTGCATCCTTTGCTGATCCAAGGTTATTGGTGGGTTCCAATGTCCAATCTTCTTCCTCATATCCAGACCAGTGGACAAGGTACTCCAGATGTTATGCAATGTACAACGTAATGCGAGCAATGAAGCAAAGCAGTATGAAGTCTCCGTGTTCACAAGTTGCTCACTAACATAGAGCTAATGATGTTTTGCCTCAGAAAGGATACTAAGAGGGATTGCAGGCCAATCTCTCAAAGAATGCTAGACACTACATATAATTGCACAGATTTAGCTGGGAATTCCCCATGGTAACCTGGTAGTCCTTATATACATCCTGTGTACTTTAGGGCTAGTGTGGGATGAAGATAAACAAGGCAAGTGCTGTGGAGAAGCATCGGAAAGAATAATAACTGTTGGGGCAGTGTCCACAGCATCAGAAGATTCTGGAAGGAAGAGATGGTAACTAAGGGATGGTGCAACCAAGATGCCAGGCAATGAGAAGGAAGAACGACAGCAAGATACATAGGACACGGATGAGAGCAAACCATAGGGCTTTGAGGATCGTGAGGGTAAGCCCAAGGATGGATAGATGTACATATAAACGAAGAGGAAACCAAGGAAAGAAGAATAGATGGAGAAAATGTAACATTCCCCCCATATATAAATCCTGTAGAATATGCCCTGTATTCCTCAGTTCAAATATTGATTTAACTTGATGTTCTCACTCTGCCTCCTAGTTGTTGTTGCACAACCCCATCTCCAACCTCTGACCCTCCATTTGTAAATTTGGGACTGTGTCGAGCAAGGGCACACCACATAAGGTGAAGCCAAGTCCCATCCAACCACCAACTCCAGAGTTCTGGAGTTGTATCCCCACTGTTCATCCCCAAGTTTAACACCTTGGAAAGATATGTATCTCTGCCAACTTCATCATGGACTTACTTGAGTCAGATGGATATGACACTATCTTAGTGGTAGTAGATAGGTTCTTGAAGGAGGCATGCTTCATCCCCACCAACAAAACCATAACAAGTAGAGGGACAGCAAAGCTTTATTGAGACCACATGTGGAAGCACTATGGACTTTCCACAAGTATTGTATCAGATCAGGGCCCCCAGTTTGCCTCACAGGTTATGGCAGATTTATCATTGTCTCTTCATATCTGCCTTAATTTAAGTACAGCCTTTCACCCACAAACAGATGGGCAAATGGAAAGGGTGAACAGAGAACTGCAGCAGTATCTCCAACTCTACTGCATGGAAAAGCAAGATCAATGGGCAGAATGGTTGAGCCTAGCCCAGTTTACATATAATAATTGGCAGTCTTAATCAACAAAGAAATCCCTGTTCCAAATCACACATTCATATGAACCACAAATGGGGATAGAGCCAGTTACAATGAAAGCCCCAGCAGCACAAGAATTCCTAGATGGAATGCAGTTAACTTTGGACCAAGTGGCCAAAAACCTAGAAAAATGAAGGAAAAGCATGAAAGTGCAAGTGGACAAACAATGATTTGATGT
Source organism: Tylopilus vinaceipallidus (assembly GCA_038089215.1). Taxonomy (NCBI): domain Eukaryota; kingdom Fungi; phylum Basidiomycota; class Agaricomycetes; order Boletales; family Boletaceae; genus Tylopilus; species Tylopilus vinaceipallidus. The sequence continues at coordinate 13,924 of JBBPKK010000278.1, forward strand.
GCTGGAATACATATATCATTGGAGATAAGGTGTGGCTCAGCATTGAGAACCTTAATCTCTGGGATACACAAATCAGCCAAAAGTTGACTGGGTGATGGCTCAGCCCATTTAAGTTATTAGAAGTCCACCACAACCAGAATGTTGTAAAACTACACCTCCCATGTGGCATGAGAATTCACATGGTAGTGAACATCTCCTCCATTAAACCCTATGTATAAGAAATGCCTAGATGGCCAACCAACATACAAGCCAGGAGCTGTAACAGTAACAGAGGACAGACATCCAGAGTTTGAGGTTGATTATGTTGTCATCTCCTGCATGAAGGGTCAATGCCTGGAGTACCTGGTCCACTGGTCTGGATATAGGGAAGAAGACAGGACATGGGAACCTGTGGATCATCTTTGACCAGCAAAGGATGCAGTAGCTGAATTCCACCAACAACATCTGAATGCTCCTTGGAAGCTTAACCTTATTGATGTTGATTGTTTCCATGGCCTCTTTTGGCCTTATGATGTATTTACTGACTGTGATCCTATTTGGAATCATCTGGAATCTGATTCTTAAGTGGGGGGTAATGTTACAGTTTTCCCTATGACTTATTGCCACTGGCACAGTATCACAATGGATATAGACTATTTTTTTTGCAAACATGTGACCATGAGACTTAGCATGTGACCAGTTCACATGATGACTGGCTATGGAGGAATCCAAGCTGTCCAGTGTCAGGCACACATGTGGTAGGGGCTAGACCCTTATCTATCTCATGTATTTAATTACTGCACCACATGGTGCTTATTTCTGAGTGCCATGCCTCATGGCACTAATGCCACACCTCATGGTGCTCTAGACCACCTCATGTTAGGCACAGTCTCCAATAAGACATCATATGTACTTCTTTCTCTCAAATATGTACAAACATGCTGTATGGTATATATACTTGAATATGACAATCCAAGGACTCCAGTTAAGTCCTTGTGGTATTCCCCATTACTTGACTCATTATAAGCCTGTGTGAGAGTAGCCTGAGCCATGCTATATGCTGGTAATAGGTTGTGCTTCAACTGCTGCCTTTTGGCTTCCTGAACATCAGAAGGGAGGAGAGAAGGAGAGGAGAGGCAATCAGCTAGGGGAATGGAGGTTCCCCTAGGGATGGGGTCTCTGTGGTAGTGGGAGGGCAAAGGTAGTATTGGATGTTCAGGTAGGATAATAATTCCAGAATAGAACAGATATGGGAATAAAGGAGGTTAGGTGGGAGGAAATCTAAGAGCATACCAAGCCATTCAGCAGTGAGGAGATCCAGTATGAGGTTACTGGATTCCACCATCCCCTGGGTGAGAGAGTCATATGCCTGGAAACAGGGTCCTTCTGAAGGAATGTTGGCAAGGTGGAAGTGGTTGAGGGCCATGGAACAATAGATGTTTGTGAGCAGGGGGAGAAGGGTGGTACTTGGGAATACAGTGGACTGTTCAGGAGCAAAAGTAAGAGTAGGGCTTTCTAAAACAGTGGCAAGAATAATATGAAGCTGGTCAACCAGCAAGCAATTGAGGTGAATGGGGAAATCTTCAGGAATAGGGAGGACTGGGGAGTCATTGGGGAGGGCAGAGGTGTGGGAGGCAGGAGAGATGGAAGGTGAGGTGGGGTTGGATGACATATTGCTAGATGGAGGGAGGAATCAATGGGGGGAATTCATAAGGGTCCCTTGTTTTATAGATGTTGAGGAGTTCCTGGACATATTCCAGATTGTCTTTGTGTTCCCAGGTGTCTTCTGCTGATGAATATCCTTTCCACCTGACCAGGAATTGTCTTCTTCAGCAAGATCCACAATGGGTCAGGATTGCTTCTATTTCATATTCTTCATCTCTGTCTATATTCTCTGGGGGTGGTTCTAGAAATGGAGTTCCATGTTCAGAGGTAGTTCTAAAAGAAGAAAGAAGCAAAGCATGGAAAATGAAGTGAATTCTCCAGGTTAGAGGGAGTTTCAGGTGATAGGCAAGGGGGAAGATGACCTTTTCTATAGGAAATGGATCATGGCATTATTGACCAAGTTTGGGATGAGCTCCAGGGAAGTGAAGATTTCTGGCTTCTAGCCAGACCTTGTCTCCTTGTTTCCAGGGGGTGAACTTGGAGCAGATCCTGTCTTTCATGATTAGGCAAGTCTTCTCATGTGCTGCAAGAGCTTCCTTTCTAGCTTCTTCTAATGCTGTCATGTGTTGTTCTAGGGTATGTAGGAAGATTTTGCCTAAAGGGGGATAGGAGTGGGGTTCATGTCCCATCATGAGATAGAAAGGTGATTGGTGGATGGATGAGTGAGGGGAGGAATTGTGTGCAAATTCAGCTGCAGGGAGGAACTGGGACCAGAATGTGGGAGAACCTTGGCAGTAGATATGGAGGTACATTTCAAGTTCTTGATTGAGGCATTTCATTTGGCCATCAGTTTGAGAGTGGTATGGAGATGAGAGGGTGTCAAGTTCAAGTTCTCTAAGGGTGAATCTGACAGAGGTCCAGGCTTTGAGGGTGAAAGAGCAGAGGTGGGGACAGAGGTGGATCAGAGATCTGATGGAGATACAGGAATGGAGGGGTTAGGATGTTGGTGCAGGACTTATGTGTTGTGCTGCTGTACAATCCTGTGTCCTAGTATTTAGAGAGAGAAGGGAGTTCAGATAAGAAGAGGGAAACTTAGTTGATATTCATACTGAGAACAGAATACAGATGTAGGTACAACTTATATATGTTTGGGGTCAGGTATGGAGATATGGAATAAAATGGAGAACATGTGGGATAGAATGAAGAGACCATATGGTACATTACAAATCACAACAGATCATGTGGAACTGGAATGAAGAGGAAAAAGGTCTGGAGGAACCTAGTTATTAAGGACCCTATAGAGTGGAGGAACAAAAGGGGAAGCTTATCTAATACAGTCCAAGACAGGCCATGTATTGGAGGTGACTCTAAGGTATGTCCAATGTGTCTATGATGTTATGGGGTTGGAAGATGCTGGAGATGGTTTGGAGGAGAGGCAATGAGGTTGGAAGAAATGGATATGACAGAGGGAAATGTTGTATTTCTAGCCAATTCTAGGCTGAAGGCTGAGGCAAATTGTGGACCTCTGTCTGATATTACCTGATTGTGGAGATTAAAGTGGGGGTAGATGTGGCAGAAAATGAGTGCCACAACACCAGCTGCATTGATGGATTTGGTACAAGAGATGAAAATACCCCCCTTTGAGAGTCCATGGTCAACCACAACCAGAATAGAATTGAAGCCATCAGAGGGGGAAAGATTGGTGATGTGATTGAGGGAGATCTGCTGGAAAGGGTGAGTGGCAGAGGAGGATAGTGGGGAGAGGGCAGGCATAGTCAGATGGGTGTTGACTTTGTTAGCCTGGCAAGTAGGACAGCCTAGGATGTATTTCTGGATAAAAGAGGCCATTCCAGGCCACCAATAATCATATTGGACAAGGGCTTGGATGCAAAATATACCACCATGTCCCAAACTGGTTGAGGAGTGGACATGGATGATGAGATTGTGTCAGAGAGGGGCAGGAATGTAAAGTCATCCCTGGTAGTACAGCTGGCTATTGACATAGGACCAGTCAGAAGGATGAGAGTGGGATAAAGGCACTTCCAAACAGTCAAGACATTGTAAAGCTGTGAGGATAAAAGGGTCAGAGGGTGTGGAAAAGGCCAGTTTGGCAGTGATGGATGCATCCAGAGCATGCACAAATAGGTGGTCTGGGAGGAGTGTGACATCTTCATTGTCAGTGATGGTAGGGGGGCGGGAAAATCAGGACAGGATATCAGTGGGGGTAACTTGAGAAGCAGGAATGTGTTTAAACTGCAAATCAAAGTTCTGTAGGAAGAGGAGCCGCCTGGCTTGATAATGGGACAGGTGTTGGGGTTGGCAGAAGTAGAAGAGGTTTTTATGATCTGTGATGACTGTGACAGGATGTCCAGTGCCATGAAGGTAGTGATTCCATGCACTCAGGGTGTGAATGATAGCTAGGAGTTCCCTGTCATAGATGTCATAGTTTCTCTCTGCCTGGAAGAAGATCTGGGAGAGGTAGGCACAAGGGTGGAGGTCACTGTTGTCATCTGCCTGGAGTAAAATTCCTCCTGAGGCCACCAGGGATGCATCAGTCATGATGGAAAATGGTTTGTTTAGGTCAGGCATGGAGTGTAGCACAACCTATTACCAGTGTATAGTGTGGCTCAGGCTACTCTCACACAGGCTTATAATGAGTCAAGTAGTAGGAGGAATGCCACAAGGACTTAACTGAGGTCCTTGGGTCGTCATATTCATATTATATATACTATAAGGGTGTTTGTACATGTTGTGCATAATGGTCCATGTGTATCTACTTATCTATGACATATCATGAGAGAAAGAACTACATATGACGTCTCATGGGAGACTGTGCCTATCATGAGGTGGTCTAGAGCACCATGAGGTGCGGCATTAGTGCCATGAGGCATGGTGATCAAAGATAAGTGCCACAAGGTGCAGTAATTAAATACATGAGGCAGATAAGGATCTAGCCCTTACCACATGTGTGCCTGACATCGGGCCGCTCGGATCCCTCCATAACTGGTCATCACGTGAACTAGTCATGTGCTAAGTCTCACGGTCACGTGCTTGTCATAGTAAATATGTCTAAGTCTGTCAAGTGTGATACTGGCAGCTTAGGGCAAATTGTAACATGGAGAGGACTGGTTGAGAGGTGAAAGTGGACTGGAGGGATTGGAATGCTGTTTCCTGGTCAGCATCCCATTTCCAGGTGGAGGAGGATTTGGTAAGGTCAATGAGTGGTTGAGCAATGGTGGAGAAATTGGATATGAAATGGCAGTAGAAGTTGCAAAAGCCAAGGAAGGAGCACACTCCTTTGACAGTGGAAGGGGGTTTCCAGGTAGATGGCATCTAGTTTGATGGGGTCCAGATGAACAGAGTTATGACAAATGACCATACCAAGGTATTCCATGTGATCTTGGTCAAAGGAACATTTGGAGAGTTTTAGATATATTTTCTTCTCACATAGACATTGCAGGACTCATTGAGTCTGTTCTTGATGAAGAGAGAGGTCATCTGTTCCATATCCTAGGTTGTCCATGTAGATCTTGAACCATCCCTTCACAATCATATTCTGAAAGATGTATTTCATCAATGCCTGAAAGTGGGAGGGCATTGACAAAGCCAAAAAATATAACTAGTAATTCCCATAAATCTTCTGAGTTGACCCATGCCATTTTCCAAATATCCTCAGGGTGGATACAAACATTATTATAGCCCCATTGGATGTCAAATTTGGTGAAGTACCAGGCATTTTTGAAACTGTCGATGAGGTCTGAGATGAGGGGGAGGGGGTAGGCATTTTGGATAGTATGGGAGTTGTGGTAGTGATAGTCCTGGCAGGGGCATAATTTACCATCTTTTGTTGTGACAAAGAAGAAGGGGAATGCTTGGAGTGAGGTGGACTGTTGAATCTTTCCAGCTTTTACATTTTTCAAAAGTGAATTCTTTACAGGCTGTTGTTCCTCTGGATTTAAAGGGTAGATTTTAGCAATTTTCAGGGTGAAGGTGTCATTGAGCTTGATATGAAAGTTCCATTCTCCTCAAGAAGGGGATAGTTCACTGGGGGAGGGTGTTACAATTTGCTTCTTCTTTTGGACCTACTTGTCAAGTCCTGGTCCTCTGAGGGTGAATCCAATGGAGGTCTGAGGCTTCAGGGACAAAAGAGCAGAGGTGGGGACAGAGGTGGATCAGAGATCCGACAGAGGTATGGGGATGGTGTCATATCCCGAAATCCATGAAGTGCAACTCCAGCATATCCGGTACCAACCCCAGTACCAACTCCAGTTTGATCTCTATTATCTCTATACTTACAACACTTGGACTTGTAGTTTAGTAATACTCTATGACCTTCTCTCTTATGTCCTCATTTTGTTACTCATCCTTTACATTCCATTCTTCACTTAAATACCTCTGAGACCAGTGCTTGCCTAGGAGCATAGCTCTGAGGTGATACACTGGCACATGTTTACCTCCGACCCTCCAGTATGTTCTGTCATCCAACATCTGGACTTAGTAATATGTTTTCCCCTCTGTATATAAACTCCATAGAATATGCCATGTATTTCTTCAGTTTGAATATCAACAGAACTAGACATTCTCCCCTCTTGCCATTGGTTGTCATTGCACAACTACCAACTCTGACCTCTGACCTCTCTGCAAATCCAGGACCGAGTCAAGCAAGGGAGCACCACATACAGTGAAGCCAAGTCCCATCTGACCCCCTCAACTCCAGACCTTCAGAGTTACCCTGAGTCCATTGTCCAAGTTTAACAGTATATCCAAACTCACTCTTGCTTCAACTCTCTATTCATCATGGCCACTTGAGTAACCAGATTCCATTCATGAGCAATCACAAATCCTCCTATCTCCCCCAGATTCAATCCTCTACATGCCTTTGGCAGTAGTTGCCAAGGCCCCAACCTCATAGAACAATTCCATAGTTTTTCTGCCAGACAAACTCTGGCCTCCACATCTCAGGCCTGCTCACCTCTGCACTCCCCTACTTCAGGAGCACACATCGAAGAGCTCGCTGATGACGCACCAGCCAATGCATTATTTCATACCCCCAGTAATAAAGGTAACCCCAAAAACCTGGATGAGCAAAGAGATGACCCCTTCAATGGTGACTCCGATTTCCAAGGGGATGACCTTGACCCTGATTCTTCAGATGATGAAGAATGCATCCTGCAAGACACACTAGCAAGCCTCACAAGTGCTATCCATGGTCTCGCCTGCTCGTTGAAGAGGAAATCCTCTGAGTCCTTGCAGTGAACCAAGGTCCAAGAACTGGACCAGTTTGATGGGACAGACCCCCACAAACTCCAAGTTTTCTTGGTTCAATGTGAGTTGAACTTCCAAGATCGCCCCAAGGCTTTTGCCTTTGACCACACCAAGGTCACGTTCACCCAGTCCTACCTCAAGGGCATGGTGCTCGAATGGTTTGAACTGGACCTCCTGCAAATGGAAGATCCGGTGCTCCATCCACTCTGGATGGACAACTTCAAGGAGTTCATCCTGGAGCTTCAGATCAATTTTAGACCTCACAACCCAATCAGAGATGTGGAGCATCAGTTGGATCATTTGATGATGAAGGACAGGCAACACATCAACAAGTATGTCATTGAGTTCAACAGGATTGTGTCCCAAGTCTGTGTTAAACTTGGGGACGAACAGCGAGTGTACAACTCCGGAATGCTGGAGTTGGTGGTCGGATGGGACTTGGCTTCACCTTATGTGGTGCACCCTTGCTTTGACTTGGTCCCGGATTTACGAACGGAGGGTCAGAGGCTGGAGGTGGAAGTCGTGCAACGACAACCAGGAGGGAGAGTGAGAACGTCAAGTTAAATCAATATTCGAACTGAGGAATACAGGGCGTATTCTACAGGGTTTATATATGGGGGGGAATGTATTAGTAAGTCCGGATGTCAAATGTCAAATGTCAGGATGTCAAGTATCGGAGCGACGTGTACCTGTATCACGTTGGAGTGAAACATGTTGGAGGTGTCTGAACTAAAATAGAATGTGACAGCTCCTCAGAGTCCCTCGGAGTGGGTGAAACATGTAAGAGGAGCGTAAGGGGTAAGACATCAAGAAGAGTCATAGGGTGTTAGTAATCTAATCGTAAAGGTCCGAGTGTCGTAGGTATGGAGATGAAAGAGATCAAACCGGGGCTGGTACCAGAGTTGGTACCAGATATCTCGGAGTTGGACTTGGTGGATTTCGGGATATGACAGTTTCCCCCTCTTAGGCCTGAACCCCTGAAGGCCGCTTTGACTCATGTGACTTTGTTGATCTGGTCAGAGTTGAAATAGCCGAGTGTGGAACACGTCAGTTATATAAGTCGAGTCTTAGCTGGAAAATTTTCCCCATCACCCACCATCACCACCTCCTATGTCCACCTACCCCGACATCGAGAACTGGGACGACGCGCGCCTCGCGGAGAATGTTGACGACGACGATGCACTGTGGAACACCAAGGCCACAGAGCGGAGGCGACGTGCAAAGGCGAAGAAAGAGGTGAAGGAGCGGAGGAAGGCGGAGGAGGCTGCAAGAAGGAAGAAGGCTGAGGAGGAGGCCATGCAGGTGAGGGCCAAGAAGGTTGTGGTGGCGAAGAGGTGGGCAGAGGCCGAAGTGGCCGCAAAGAAGTGGGCGGAGCAGGTACGAGCGGAGCAGGAGCGCGGGGGAGCAAGCTCCAGGAAGGGGAAGGGGAAGGCAAGTGAGCCAGCGATGTGCCGGAGGTGCGAGGACCGGGGGCTGGACTGCACGCAGGGGACTGGGAAGTCCACGTCGTGCGTAGAGTGCCAGGAGGTGAAGGCAAAGTGTGAGCACCCCAGGGAAGAGAAGCTGGAGAGGAAGAGGAAGCATAGGGATGGGGCAGATGCGAACGCCAACGAGCAAGTCTGGAAGAAGGTCCGGGCAGAGGAGGCACCAGAGGTGATGCAGGTGGGGCTGGTGGAGGCTGCCAAGATCATCGCCAAGTTGTTAGAGGACTTGGGCGATGTTCTGAAGGGGCGGCTGGACCAGACAAACCTGCTGCTCGGGCAGCTGGTGGAGTTGAGGGTGGCGGGGGTGTACCCGGATGACGGGTTTGAAGACGAGGATGTGGAGTGTGCAGAGGCGGCGGTGGAGGTAGAGGAGTGCCGAGCAGAGGCTGAAGAGGCGTTGTCGGAGAGGCAGGGAGATTCGGAGGGCGGAGATGAGGAAGAGGGTGAGGATGGGAAAGGTGAAGAAGATGAGGAAGAGGCAGACAAAGAGTAGATAGAAATAAGTTGCGCCTTGTGAAATAAAGGTCCGGAGTTCACTCAGAGTGTGGCCCAGGCTTAGTCGGATACCGGAGATGGAATTCTTCGACTAGTTCTGATGCGTGGCCAAGTTCTGTGGCCAGCAACCAACTGGTCTCTTCATCGGTACCTTCATATCCGGACCACCGGACTAAATAAAGTAACTTGCAATTTCTTCTTCATCTGTCTATCTTTGAGTCTAAGATTTCGGAGATCTCGTACTCCGGTTCGCCATCAACTTCGACCAGAGGCGGAGGTGGTTGCGTGCGATTGGGAATGGTGTTGGTGATGGCGGGTTCTAATTGGGAGATGTGAAAGACCGGATGTACGGACTTCATACTCTCTGGAAGTCGGAGTGTGAAAGAGAGGGAACCGGCTTGCACAATGATTTCGTCTGGTCCTAAGTTCTTCTCGGATAGTTTCTTGGATGATCGTGTAGACCGGAAGTACTTGGCTTTGACGAAAACTTGGTCACCGACCTTGAAGTCCAGTGCCGGAGTTCGTTTGGCATCTGCAGGACCTTGGTAGCACTGCTGAGCTGTGGCTATCTCTTCTTGGAGGAGGGTGTGAAGGGAGTCGAGGTCGACAGAGTACTCTCGGGCTCGAGCGGAGGTGAGGTCGCACTCGCGGTGGACAGAGATGTTGGGGTGGTAGCCTTTGTTAGTGAAGAATGGCGAGACACCGGTAGTAGCGTTCGGAGCATTGTTGTACGTGAACTCCACGAGGGGCAGGAGTTCAGACCAGTTGTCTTGCTGGTAATTGCAGTATATCCGAAGATACTGTTCTAGTGTCTGGTTCATATGCTCAGTCTGTCCATCGCCCTCCGGATGATAACTGGAGGTGAAGTGTAGCTGGATGTCGAGAGCCTTGCCGAGGGAGCGGAAGAAGTGTGAGACGAACTCCAAGCCTCGATCGGAGGTTATGTGTGAGGGGACTCCGTGCTTCGAGAAGACGTGAAGTAAGAAGAGTTTTGCTAACTCCAGGGACGTCACCTTGTCGTCTGTAGGGATGAATATACATACATTGCTTTGATAGTCCGTCCACGACGACTAAGATGGCTGTATGTCTGGAGGATGCAGGGAGTTGTTCTATGAAATCCATGGAGATGGAGTTCCATGGTTTCTCGGGGATGGGGAGTTGTTTAAGAAGCCCATAGGGCTTATGATGGGGAACCTTGGCTTGGGCACAGGCTGTACAGGATGAGACGTACTCTTTGACGAATGTCTGGATGCCTGGCCAGGTGTATTCACGGCGGATGAGGTCCAGAGTGCGATTCTGTCCGAAATGACCAGAGAGAGGATGGTCGTGCTTGTACCGGAGGACTCGGAGGCAGAGATCGTTAGTGTCAGGGACATATATGCGATTATCCAGTCGTAGGAAGCCTTCTGAGTCAATGGTCCAGCAAGAGCCAGAGGTGTTGGAGTTGGACAGATGTATAGAAGCAATAGGATCGGAGGGGAGAGCAGAAAGGATGTCGCTATGCAGGGACTCAATATCGAACAGCGTGCTGGCCTGGAGGACCAGAGCTGCTAGACATGTTGCCCGGAGGGACGACGCGAGTTGTTCCTGAGTAAAAACAGGGCGGAAATTGTGGGGGTTGACTTGAGCATAGTCCCTATCCCCCTCTTTGGGATAGATGTCCCAGCGTCTAGTGAGGGAATCGGGTTTCACACCCAAACGTCTGGGACAGAACTGGATGACCATGTTGAACTGCGAGAGGAACTCCGACCACCGGGCTTGACGCTGAGTGAGGAGCTTACTAGTAGCGAAATATTCCAAGTTCTTGTGGTCAGTGACGACGTCAACCAGAGCAGCAGAGCCCTCAAGGTAGTGCCGCCAAGCCTGAAAAGCTTCATGGATGGCAAGCAACTCCTTGTCATGGGTATCATAGTTGAGCTCAGGGGCGGAAAGGGTGTGGGAATAAAACGCGACAGGGCGGACTTTGTCGTCCGGACATCGGAGAGAGAGAATGCCTGTGATGGCATAATCAGAGGCATCCGTTTCCACAATCAATGGAGCATCGGGGACCCAGTGGGTAAGGATAGGAGCAGAGGTGAAAGCGGCTTTGAGGCACTGGAAGGCAGAGTGACATGCATCATTGAAAAGCCACGGGGCACCCTTGCGAGTGAGGCGAGTAAGCGGAACGACCAGGCTGGAGTAGTTGGAGATGAAACACTGGTAGAAGTTGGTGAAACCGAGGAATGATTGGATATCATGGATCTTCCAGGGTTCGGGCCAATCAACAATGGCCTTCACCTTCTCGGGGGACATAGAGAGACTGGAGGGAGAAAGATGATATCTGAGGAACTTGGTAGAGTCAGTGTGAAATTGACACTTCTCTGGCTTGGCGTAGAGGCCGTGTTTTCGGAGACGTCGGAGGACTTCCCGGACGTGCTCTTTGTGCTTCGCGTGGTCCTTGGAGAAGATGAGGATGTCATCGAGATAGACGATGACAGAGATGTCAAGGAGATCTGCGAAGATAGAATTGACAAACCGCTGGAAAGCTGCAGGGGCATTGGTGAGTCTGAATGGCATGACAAGCCATTCATACGATCCGTAGCACGTCTGGAATGATGTCTTCCATTCGTCACCGTTGGCAATGCGGACCAGATGGTACGCATGCCAGAGATCAAGCTTGGTATAGATGCGGGCATGGCTTGGAGCGTCTAGGAGGTCGGAGATGCGGGGGAGCGGATAGCGGTCTTTCTTCGTGATCTTGTTGAGTCCACGGAAGTCCACACAAAGGTGGAGCAAACCGTCCTTCTTGCGGACAAAGAGCACTGGGGCTGCATGAGTGGAAGGGGAAGGGCAAATGAAGCCCATAGAGAGGTGTTCATCGAGGAACACTTGGAGGGACTCAAGCTCGGAGGTGGAAAGGGAGTAGGTGGTATCTATCGGCGGAGACACGCCTTCTTCCAGATCGATCTTTAGATCAAAATCGTGGTGTGGAGCCAGCTTGGACGCCTTGCTCTTGCTAAAGACATCTGCGAAATCATGGTACTCTGAAGGAACTCCGGAGAGATCAGCTGGTTCAGGGTCGGCAGAGGCAGAACGAAGTTCGCTCTCTGGGGGGCGGAGTGAAAGCGAGAACTGCACAGAGCCCTCGAGACGACAGGCGAGCGCAAAGGCAGGGGTGCTAATGAGCACAATGTGAGGAGCCTTGCGTTCAGAGAAGCGTGGTGAATCGGCAGGGGCGGAGTCAGCCAGAGGAACAATGTCCGGAGGCTGCGGAGATGAGCTCGGGTTTGCTGACATGGGCTGCTCAGATGTCCAGAATGAGATACTGCTCGAAACCCAATCAATCAATGGATTGTGGCGGGTGAGCCAGTTGTGTCCTAGAACAATAGAACAGGAGCCATCAAGCGGAGTGACATAAAATGTCGTCGGAGTAATATCACCGGTAGAGAAGCGGATAGAGAGGTCGAGTGCTTGAGTGATAGTAGCGTTCGAAGTACCGTCAAACAACTGGAGTGTAAGCGGAGGTACGGAGTAGGTTGAAAGTTCATTACTATTGACAAATGTCGAATCTATAAAACAATCGGAGGAACTGGAGTCAATCAACACAGGAAAAGAGGGGATTTCGTATGAGACTAGAGAGACGGAGGGCATAAGTGACTTGGGGTCTGAAAGAGCAGACACGTTGAGTCGGAGCTCCTTGAGTGCATGGGAAGGGTCAATGCAACCTCCATTCCGTGCGGAGTCACGGAGGTCACTGGCTATTTTTTCGCCTTGGAGGAGGCCCCCGGTTTAGCTTCCAGAGCTTCGGTCTTGCTAGAGTGAGCCTTAGAGGCACGTGAAGTGGACTTCAGACAGTCTTTTGCCACATGCCCTGTGAGACTGCAGAACATGCATAGGTTGAGGTTGAAACGCCGCTTGCGTTCGGCTGTGGTGAGCTTGCTGTCTTTACCTAGCTTGGACGATAAGTCGGGCTTAGGAGTGGCGGACGCTCCAGAGCTGCCAGAAGCGCCAGCAGACTTCCCTTTGGATTCTTTAGAAGAACCTGATGTACCAGCGGATGATGAAGGTGTGGCGGAGGGCTTATCTGACACTTTGGGAGGATTAGTTGAGGGCTTCGCCTGACGGCTAACCTCCGATTTGCGCTCCCAGTAGCGAGCGTCAATAGCATGAGCAAGCTGGCGGAGTTCGGAGAGAGTGGGGGGTTTGCCAACGCATGAGATTTCGTCCTTGATGCGGTCCAGGAGGCTGTTGTAGAAGTGGTGCCGGAGCGTGCCTTCTCTGTAGCCTCGGACTTGGGACGCAATCCTATTAAACTCGACAACATACTTGTTGACATGCTGCCCATCCTTCATCGTCAGATGATCTAGTTGGTGCTCCGCATCTCTGACGGGGTCATGTGGTCCGAAGTTCGTCTGTAACTCCAGAACAAATTCTCTGAAATTGTCCATCCACACAGGGCAGAGAGCAGGGTCTTCCATTTGGAGCAAGTCCGGCTCGAACCACTCCAAGGCCATATCCTTTAGGTATGACTATGCAAAGGTGACCTTAGCACGATCAGAGGCGAAGGCTTTCAGACAATCTTGGAAGTTAAGCTCGCATTGGACCAAGAAAACTCAGAGTTTACGGGGGTCTGTCCCATCAAACTGATCGGGTTCCCGGACTTTGGTCCACTGCGACGATTTGGAGGTCTTCTTCCAGGACAAACAGGCGAGGCCGCGGATAGCACTGGCGAGGTTAGCGAGCATGCTTTGCGGGATTTGTTCATTGTCACCATTCTCGGAAGAGTCGGGGTCGAGGTCATCTCCGGGGAAGTCGGAGTTGCCATCAGAAGGGTCATCTCCGGGCTCACCTGGGGCTTCGGGGTTGTCCTTATTGCTGGGGGTATGGAAAGACGCATTGGCGGCAGCACCTTCTTCATCAGCAACTTCTTCAATATGCGCTCCAGGAGTAGGGGAGTGTGGAGGTGAGTTCGGAGGGGCCTGCGATGCCGAGCCAGGGGTGCATCTGGCAGAGAAGCTGTGAAATTGTTCTATGAGGTCGGGGCCTCGGCAACTGCTGCCGAAGGCATGGAGAGGATTGAATCTAGGAGATGTAGAAGGATTTGCGATTGCTCGCGAACGGGATCTGGTAACTCGAGTAGCCATGATGTAGAGTTGAAACAAGTGTGAGTTCGAATATACTGTTAAACTCGGGGACGAACGGCGAGCGTACAACTCCGGAACGCCAGAGTTGGTGGTCAGATGGGACTTGGCTTCACCTTATGTGGTGCGCCCTCGCTTCGACTTGGTCCCGGATTTATGAACGGAGGGTCAGAGGCCGGAGGTGGGAGTCGTGCAACGACAACCAGGGGGGAGAGTGAGAACGTCAAGTTAAATCAATATTCGAACTGAGGAATACAGGGCGTATTCTACAGGGTTTATATACGGGGGGGAATGTATTAGTAACTCCGGATGTCAAATGTCAAATGTCAGGATGTCAAGTATTGGAGCGACGTGTACCTGTATCACGTCAGAGTGAAACATGTCGGAGGTGTCTGAACTAAAATAGAATGTGATGGCTCCTCAGAGTCCCTCGGAGTGGGTGAAACATGTAAGAGGAGCGTAAGGGGTAAAACGTCGAGAAGAGTCATAGGGTGTTAGTAATCTAATTGTAAAGGTCGAGTGTTGTAGGTATGGAGATGAAAGAGATCAAACCGGGGCTGGTACTGGAGTTGGTACCGGATATTTTGGAGTTGGACTTGGTGGATTTCGGAATATAACAGTGGAGCAAGCTTGGATGCTTTGCTCTTGCTAAAAACATCTGTGAAATCGTGATACTCTGGAGGAACTCCAGAGAGATCAGCTGGTTTTGGGTTGGCAGAGGCGGAATGAAGTTTGCTCTCCAGAGGGTGGAGTGACAGTGAAAACTGCACAGAGCCTTCTAGGCGACAAGTGAGTGCAAAGGCGGGGGTGCTGATAAGTGCGATATGGGGAGCCTTGCATTCAGAGAAACACAGTGAATCGGTGGGGGTGGAGTCAGTCAGAGGAGTGATGTCTGGAGGCTGCAGAGATGAGCTCGGCATTGCTGGCATGGGCTGCTTGGATGTCCAGAATGAGATACTGCTTGAGACCCAATCAATCAATGGATTGTAGTGGGTGAGCCAGTTGTGTCCTAGAACAATAGAACAAGAACCATCTAGCAGAGTGACATAAAATGTTGTCGGAGTGATGTCACCAGTAGGAAAGCGGATGGGGAGGTCAAGTGCTTGAGTGATTGTTGTGTTCGAGGTTCTGTCAAACAAACAGAGAGAAAGCAGAGGGATGGAGTAGGCTGAAAGTTCATGTTTATTGACAAATGATGTATCTATGAAACAGTTGGAGGAACCAGAGTCGATCAATGTGGGAAAAGAAGGGATGTTATAAGATACAAGAGTTACTGATGGCATAAGCAATTTCAGATTTAAGGGAGTGGATGCGTTGAGTTGGAGTTCCTTGAGTGCACAGAAAGGGTCAACGCAACCTCCATTCCGTGTGGAGTCACGGAGGTTGCTGGCTATTTTTTTGCCTCGGAGGCCTCTGGTTTAGCTTCCAGAGTTTCAGTCTTGCTGGCTTGAGCCTTAGATCCCCAGGATGTAGACTTCGGGCAGTCCTTAGCTATGTGCCCTGCTAGACTGCAGAACATGCAGAGGTTGCTATCAAAGCACCATTTGCACTCGGCCACAGTGAGCTTTCTGTCCTTGCCTAACTTGGACAATAAGTTGGGCTTGGGGGAGGCAGATGCTCCGGAGTTGGTGGAAGTGCTGGCGGACTTCCCCTTAGACTCTTTAGATGAGCTGGATGTGCCAGTGGAGGCGGATGATGAGGCAGAGGGCCTTTTGGACATCTTGGGAAGGTTGGACAAAGGCTTTGCCTGATGGCTAACCTCCAATTTGTGCTCCCAGTAACAAGCGTTGATGGTGTGGGTGAGCTGGCAGAGTTTGGAGAGGGTGGGGGGTTTGCCAACTTGCAAGATCTTGTCTTTGATGCAGTCCGGGAAACCATTGTAGAAATGGTGCCAGAACCTTCTCCATAGCCCTGGACTTGGGACATGATCCTGTTGAATTTGACAATGTACTTGTTAATGTGTTGCCTGTCCTTCATCATCAAATGGTCTAATTGATGCTCTGCATCTCCGACCAGGTCATGTGGTCCAAAGTTGGTTTGAAGCTCTAGGATGAACTCCTTGAAGTTGTCCATCCAGACTGGGCAGAGCGCCGGATCTTCCATTTGTAGGAGGTCTGGCTTGAACCATTCAAGCACCATGCCCTTAAGGTAGGACTTGGCAAATGTAACCTTGGTGCGGTTGGAGGTGAAAGCCTTGGGGTGATCTTGGAAGTTCAACTCACATTGAACTAAGAAAACTTGGAGTTTATGGGAGTCTGTCCCATCAAACTGGTCTGGTTCTTGGACCTTGGTTTGCTGTGAGGACTCAGATGATTTTTTCTTTGACAAGCGGGCAAGACCACAGATAGCACTTGCGAGGCTTGCAAGTGTCTCTCACGGGATGCATTCTTTGTCATCTGAAGAGTCAGAATCAAGGTCATCCCCTTGGAAATCAGAGTCACTATCAGAGGGGTCATCTCCAGGCTCATCTAGGTTCTCAGGGTTGCCTTTGTTGCTAGGGGTGTGAAATGACGCATTGGCTGGAGCATCTTCTTCATTGGCAAGCTCTTCAATGTGTGCTCCAAGAGTAGGGGAGTGCAGTGGGGAGCAAGCTTGAGATGTGGAGGCCGGAGTGTGTCTGGCAGAAAAACTGTGGAATTTTTCCATGAGGTTGGGGCCTTGGCAACTGCTCCTGAAGGCATGAAGGGGGTTAAATCTGGGGGAGATGGGAAGGTTTGCGATTGCTCATGAGTGGGATCTGGTGACTTGAGTGGCCATGATGAATAGGGAGTCAAAGCAAGAGTGAGTTTGAATATACTGTTAAACTCAGGCAATGGACTAGGGGTAACTCCAAAGGTCTGGAGTTGAGGGGGTCAGATGGGACTTGGCTTCACCATATGTGGTGTGCCCTTGCTTTGACTTGGTCCTGGATTTGCAGAGAGGTTGGAGGTTGGAGTTGGTAGTTGTGCAACAACAACCAAAGGTGAGGTGGGAGAACATCTAGTTCTGTTGATATTCAAACTGAAGAAATACATGGCATATTCTACAGAGTTTATATATGGAGGGAATCATATTACTAAATCCGGATGTTGGATGACAGAACATACCAGAGGGTCAGAGGTAAACATGTGCCAGGCATTGCCTCAGAGGTATCTAAGTGAAGAATGGAACATAAAGGATGAGTAACGAAATGAGGATGTAAGAGAGAAGGTCATAGAGTATTACTAAACTACAAGTCCAAGTGTCGTAAGTACAGAGATCATAGAAATCAAACCAGGGTTGGTACCAGAGTTGGTACCAGATATGTCGGAGTTGCACTTCGTGGATTTTGGAATATGACACATACCCACTTTAGCATGGTAACAATCTCAGAGCTGAAATCTAAAATGCAGGTGAGAGAGTGGTTAGTCCATCCAACACAGGCCTCAACACAGCAAAGGGTGAGGTTATGATGGACCACAATAAGGCCCTCTTTGTTTTGGTTGACACAGTCACTGTACTTGCACTTGATGAGCTCTGAGTCCTGACCAGCAAGTTCATTGACTCAAATATATTTGACAGGACAGAAGTAGGTGTAGGCACCTGCTTGACTGCTGTCAAGTCACAGAAATGCTTGCAGATGTTAGGGCTGATGGCAATTAGGTCTCTGATTGGGACAGAAACAGGTATTCTGAGTACATTGTCCAGGACTTGCTTGAAAGCAGCTTTGTCTTTGAGTGGGAAACTACATATGTATAGAGATATTGGGGTGATGGGGCTTAAAATGGTGGGTTAGTGTTAGCACAATGGGATGAGAATGGAATAGATGGTATCAACAGCATGAAAGGGCCAGTGGTAGCTGGTGGGGTTGCTTGGCAGGCAGAATGGGATAATTCTGCTGCTGTAGCTTGACAGACCTCTGGAGATTCAATCTCTTCCATCACCATTGCTGCACAGAGGTCACATTTTAGCATTGATGGAACAGCTATGCCATCAAAATGGACATGCATTCCCTTGGCATTCACAGAACTGGAACTGGCAGCATTCTTGTTTGCCTGGAAGAATGCCCAAACTTTTGCTAGAAAGTGTTGAAAATCAGAATCAGATACATTTCAGGTGAATGAAAGATTGGCCATCACATGAAATGTGGATGGGTCAATGTTGAGAACAAGTACAGAAGCTCAGCTAGTGTTAAACTTGGGGATGAACAGCAGGAGTGCAACTCCAGAACTCCAGAGTTGGTAGTTGGACAGGACTTGGCTTTACCTGATGTGGTGTGCCCTTGCTTGACTTAGCCCCAGATTTATGAATGGAGGGTTGGAGGCCAGAGATGGGAGTCATGTGACAACAACCAGGAGATAGAGTGATAATGTCAAGTTAAATTGATATTCAAACTGACAAAATACAGAGTGTATTCTACAAAGTTTATAGATGGAAAGGGAATATATGAGTTAGTCTGGATGTCAAGTGTTGAATGTCAGAATGTCAGGTGTTGGAGTGATGTGTGCCTGTAATACATTGGAGTGAAACTGGAGGTGTCTAAGCTAAAATGGAGTGTGACATTTCCTTAGAGTTCCTTGGAGCAGATGAAACATGTTAGGGGGGCATAAGAGGTAAAACATAAGGAAGAGTCATCAGGTGTTAGTAATCTAATTGTCCAAGTCCAGGTGTCATAGGTATGGAGATGAAAGAGATTGGACCAGGGTTAGTGCCAGAGTTGATACCAGACATGCCAGAGTTGGACTTGTTGGATTTTGGGATCTAACAGAAGGCCTTGGCATACCTATCCATTCTGACCATCAGATGATGTTGTTGTTGGAAAATACCAACACCAACAGCACACTTGGTGTAATTGAGAACCTTCCCCTCAAATTCAGCTCAAGACCACTACATGTGCAAGTACAAGTGGCGGAACAAGCTAACTTCAATATTCTCTTAGGCTGGCCATTCTTCTGCATCATAAGCATGCAAACAAGGGCCTTGCCAGACAGCTCACAAGAGCTAGAGCTTTGTGACCCAAACACCAGGAAAAAGTATATGCTGCCTATTTACCCATGGTCAGAAGGCTGTTCCTACTGCCATCATGGTTCCACTTCCACCAACCATCAAAGTATGGTGGAGATGCATTTTTAGGCACTGATAATCCACCATTTGGCTGGGGAGATACTGCTGTTTTCATTCTGCCTCATTTGCTTCCTTTTCTATTACTGTTTCATTCCATTTTTCTGTCTGTTTTCACCCTTTCCATTGGTGTGTCTGTGCTGTCAGCTTCTTATGCATATCTTTTTTTCACTCATTCTGCTGTAGGGAGCTGTGCTTTCCTATGGTTGAAAACCAGTATTTTCCCCACCTTTTAGACCATCCAATATGACATCTGGATGACCACATTCATGTGCACTCAATCTGGACCCACTGGACCCATTTTCTTATACTACCAGACCTACCACACATACCAGATCCATGTGAACCATGTCTGCCATTGTTGTCCCTTGTGTCCATCCATTCATTCTGTCTTGCAGGTGATTTTTTATGTTTTGTATGTATATTTTATTCCTATTCATTATTACTTTGTACTTGTACACCTGGACCACACTGCACTCACCAGTCTCACCAGATGTATACCAGACACACCTGTACAGTATGTGTTATGACTTGTCCTATGGCCCATCGCCTTGAGCATAGATCATGATGGACTAAAACTGTTACAGGATTATAGTTTTTCACTACCAAAGTGACTACACTTTGACTAGTGTCAGTCATACTATGACTATACTTTTAATTACCAAGGTT
>JBBPKK010000279.1:0-33575 GCA_038089215.1 Tylopilus vinaceipallidus
ATTGGGACAGTTTTTTGACTTTAGGTTTTTATTATGTATTATAGCCCCTGGAATGCTGTAAGATGCTCACATACCTTATGTAATGGTTATGGAATGTCAACATTATGTAATTAATCATTCTGCAGCACATATAAACCTGGCCATCAGAAATGAATTCTCTTATTTTTACTATGAAACACCTTTCTACTACTCAGAGAGATAATATCATTTCTCTTGCTTTTTTTGTCTTTCCTGCAGACAAATTGCATCCAAAACTGGCATAGGAAAGTCTACTGTGGCTAGGGTCCTTCAGGAAATCCAACCAGAGAAAGAAAACCATCATGGTGGTCATTCTACTAAACTTTCTTCTATTAGCAAATGTGCTATTGTTCAGCATATCCTTACTGGAAAGGCTAGAAATGCAGTTCAGGCCACTCATTTCATTAACACCATCATCAGCACTCCTGTCTGCCCACAAACCATCAGGAATACCCTGAAAGAAGTCTTTCTAAAGGCTGTAGTAAAGAAGAAAAAACCTCTTCTTTCTATTGCTTATAGAAAAAAAAGATTGGCTTTTGCTCTCAAGTACTAGCACTGGATTGTGGAAGACTGAAAGAGGATTATTTGGTCAGGTGAGACCAAAATCAATGGGATTGGATCAGATGGGCAAGAATATGTGTGGAAAAAGAAAGGAGAGGCACTTTCTTCCAGAGAGATCAAAGGTATAGTCAAGTTTGGAGGGAGATCATTTATGATATGGGGCTGTATTGGGTGGAATAGTGTGGGAGTTTTGAATAAAGTTGAGAGGAGGATGGATGCTAAACAGTATGTGGCCATTTTGGAGGAAGGCTTGTTGCAGAGCATGGAAAATTCTGGAATTCCTGCAGATGAAGTCATTTTTCAGTAGGATAATGATTCCAAGCATACCTTCAAAAAGGCCCAAACCTAGTTTGAAAAGCAAGATATCAAGCTTTTAAATAGGCCTGCTCAATTCCCAGACCTTAATCCTATTGAACATACTTGGGGTCATTTCAAAAGATGTCTTTTTGGTTATGAAAGGGCACCTATAGGAGTTCATGAATTGTGGAATAGGGTGGTGATAGAGTGGGGGAAGATATCTGTGGAGGAGTGTCAGAAATGGATAGGAAGCATGCCTAGGAGGATTCAAGCAGTCATTAAAGCAAAGGGAGGTCATGCCAAGTACTAAATATCATATTTTGTATAAAGTCAAAAAACTGTCCCAATGAGTTGTCATTTTAATATGGCTGCCATATTACCAAATAATTACAAAATCCTTAGACCCAAGAACCAATAGAAAGCCAGGAATAGGCACTTCATTTCATACACTCACAGTTAGTGGTGATAATTAGAAACCATTGAAAACCATTGCATTTAGTGCAAAACATGCAAATATTAGGACATTTTTTTGACCCACTGTAAGTATACATACTATCCAAATACCAAATTTTGACCACAAATTTTATTCATTTTGATGCCCACACCCTGTCCATACCCTAACCTAGTTACAAAAATGGCCTATAATTGTTCCAACCATGGTGATACCATATCTGCTCAAATTTCCAGTAGCTCAAAAGTCCAGCTTTCATTCTCTTCCTTGAAGGCTGCTGTTGTCACATTAGTTAAAGATTGCACTAAGTGGATTCTCCAAATGTTGCCTGCTGATTGTCAACATTTGTATGCTGAATTTAGATGGTCTCAGTTATCAGATGATCTGATGGATAAGCAGAGCTTTTTTCTTCAATCTGACAACTCCCTTTATTTCACCAACCTCATTGACATCATCCAAACATCTTTGTTAAATCATGGTCTTCCACAGACCAAGTGGTCTCAGCCATTCCTTGATCACAATAGTGGAACACACAACTTTACAGCTTTGAATGCTTGGATAGATCTGGACAAGGACATTCAGGCCACACTCTGTGCCTCACTCTGTGAGTCAATTGGAATATCTCCTAGAGATTTTCAGATTACAACTTTTCTGTATGATAATGATTAAAATTCTGGTGCATGGAGAAACCTTTTATTGCTGGATGGTGTTCTTGCCATGGCAAATCCCAAACCCAAGCAAACCAAGAGATTGCAACAAGGATGTGTTTGGAAGATTGCATCCTTCCTCTCCAAGCCTGTTGTTTTTTACCTTGGTGTCCTACAGCCTTTAGTGATTGAATTTTTAACCATTATCAAGTCACCCTCAGTGTTGTTGGCCAAGACCCATATTTTTGTTCATAGCTTTCATCCATTAAATAGCATTTAAAATTGCCAGTCTGCAAGTTTTTGGAATCACACTTATGTCAATAGGATCTTGCAGCAGTTAACCTCTAAGCTTTCTATCAAGCTTACTTGTCACTTTCTTTAAGACATGAACACTGCTCTTCTTCATATCTATTTTCCAAAGCTTCTGCTTCACATGACTATGGCTGAAGAAGATATCATAGACAAGCAGGGTCAACATTCCAAAGTGACCTCTGACACTCATTATGGAAGAAGCAATGGAATTTCACATACCCTCAGAATGCCTGCCTTGGTTGCCTTGCAGTATATGCAAGTCAGTTGGGCACATCATGTGATTCTTGGACTTAGAGAGTTTGATGAAGAAACCCAAAAACATTTTGTCAATTCTGCAGTGCTGATTATGAAGAGGCACCATCTCTTAGCATCTGTTGCTTTCAGAGCTCTAGTTTGTCAGCACTATGGGCTGAGTGGTAATAAGACTCTAGCTCAGAATGTTAAGCTGGTAGAAGATATTCTGTCTCAAGTACCATATCTGGGTGTTGTTGTTCCTGATCCTACAGATTATTCAAAGGTTTGTTTGTGTTGTTATAACTGTGTGAAAGTATGGGAAGATTCATTCATTTTTGATGTTTTGGTGTATCTATGTTCAATCCATGTCAAAACCATCAAGAATGCACAAACTTTTGGATGTAAACATTGCACATTTTTGATCATGTGGTGTATCTATGTTCTATCCAAGTGAAAACCTCAAAAATGTGCAAACTCTTGGATGTAAACATTGTGCATTTTTGATGATTTGGTGTATCTATGTCCTATTTAAGTGAAAACATCAAAAATGCACAAACATTTGAATGTAAACATTGTGCATTTTTTATGATTTGGTGTATCTATGTCCTATTCAAGTCAAAACCATCAAAATTTCACAAAATCTTGGATGTAAACATTGTGAGTTTTTGATGATTTTGGTGTATCTATGTCCTATCTAAGTCAAAACATCAAAAATGGGCAATGTTTACATCCAAGAGTTGGCACATTTTTGATGTTTTGACATGGATAGAACATAGATAGCTCAAAACATCAAAAATGGGCAATGTTTACATCCAAGAGTTTGTGCATTTTTTGATGTTTTGAGATGAATAAAATATAGATAGCCCAAATTATCAAAAATGGGCAATGTTTACATCCAAGAGTTTGCACATTTTTGATGGTTTTGACATGGATGGGACATAGATACACCAAATCATCAAAAAAGTGCAATGTTTACATCCAAGAGTTTGCACATTTTTGATGGTTTTGACATGGATTAAACATAGATACACCAAAACATCAAAAATGTGCAATGTTAACATCCAAAGGTTTGTGCATTTTTGATGGTTTTGACATGGATAGAACATAGATATATCAAAACATCAAAAATGCACAATGTTTACATCCAAGAGTTTGTGCATTTTTGATGGTTTTGACATGGATAGAACATAGATACACCAAATCATCAAAAATGCACAATGTTTACATCCAAGAGTTTGCACATTTTTGGTGTTTTAACTTGGATGGGACATAGATACACCAAATCATCAAAAATGCACAAACATTTCCATGTAAACATTGTGCATTTTTTATGTTTTCACTTAGATATAAGTATACATACTATCCAAATACCAAATTTTGACCACAAATTTTATTCATTTTCATGCCCATACTCTGTTGATATCCTAACCTAGTTACAAAAATGGCCCATAATCATGTTCAAGGCCTCTTGGCAGCAGCAAAGTATTTCTTTTGGTATATTGCACTTCAGATTGCAAGAATTCAAATTCAAGCAGCTTCTGCTGGATCTTTTTTTGAAGACATCATATAAATGCCATCAGACAGCAAAATGGGTGTAGATCCAGAGGGGAATGTGGATCAAGGATTTCAGATAAAAGAGAATAATATGCCCTGTGATGCAGAAGAGACAGATGAGATCCTAGAGTGGCTTGACACATGGCTCAGCAGCATTCAAAATGGTGATAAAGGTAGGTAGTATCTTTGTGGGAATGCCATGCCAATGTAAGCCATGCTCATTAATGATCTGCCCCACAGTGACTGTGGAGTTTGAAGTACCTTCTACACCTCAGCATGAGAACAATGAGAGGTCAGCTGGACCACATAGCAATCTTTATGAGTAAGTGGGGTGCTTGTTGTGCTTTGTATTTTTTTTCCTACACATATGTATGCCAACATCAGAACAGTGTTGTGAAGTGTCTTCATGACCAATGGCTGATCTGGTCACCTGATATTGTGCACTCCAGAACACCATTTGGTCAAGTTCACAATGTTCATTATGTTGGACAGTATGGCTACTCTCTGAGGATGGCCACTCAGTTTGACATTCAGTTGAATGGCCAGACAATAAGATATACTAGAGATGATGGTATTCATTGGTCCAAGGTCAACTTTGGCCAATGGCCAAAGCTTGTTGGGTCTATCATGGATTCCCTGGAAGAAAAATTTGCCATGCAGCTTCCTGACACTTTGTCATTCTCTGACTTTCCAATGTCCTTACTCCAAGATGATCTGTCTCACAAATTTCCACATCTACAGTCACACAACAGACCCTGGATGGACAGCTATATGGAAAAGTTCAGACTTTGGATACTTTCTTCAACAGAGGGACAGCATGGTCTAATGTCTGGAGATTGCCTTGATCAGCAGCAGCTGAGAAAATATCTACTACATGATCAAGAAATCTGTAGTTTGATTTCAGCTCTGGTTGCCACCACAACAAGTCAGAGATCATCTTGCTATGGAGTAGCAGCCAAATCAACAAGGCTGTTCAAAAATATACCAAGAAGGTTTTGAAAGTTGTATTGAACTGCCAAATAATACATCAAATGGCTGAGGGCTTGTTGTGGCAAAATTTTCCCTTATTATTTGAGGCCTTTAACCACCCTGGTGACTTGCTTGGAAGAAACACCAATCATATTCATATGGATGGGACATAGATACACCAAATCATCAAAAATGTGCAATGTTTACATGCAAGAGTTTGTGCATTTTTGGTGTTTTCATTTGGATGCAACATAGATAGACCAAATTATCAAAAATGCACAATGTTGGCATGCAAGAGTTTGTGCATTTTTGATGTTTTGTTGTATCTATGTTCTATTCAAGTCAATACCAAACATGCACAAACTCTTGCATGCCAACATTGTGCATTTTTGATGTTTTCACTTAGATATAAGTATACATACTATCCAAATACTAAATTTTGACCACAAATTTTATTCATTTTGATGCCCATACCCTGTCCATACCCCAACCTAGTTACAAAAATGGCTTATAATGGAAAAGATAAGATAAGATAAGAAATTATCCTTTCACATGAGCCAAGTGGCAATCCACCAGGCATAGACAGAAAAGAATGCATTCTATCTTGTACATCACAGGCCACATCACTAACAAGTACATCATTCTTAACCTGATACAAAATGGAGTGAGAGAAAGCAAGTATATAATGTGGACTAGAAATATATGGTGTACCATGCACAGCACAACATTACATGTGATTTTGACTGAGACTGAAGACCAAGTCTGATGCAGCACCTTCCTTTGCATCATGCATCAAGCTGACTGTCTCATAAGTGACCTCCAGCACCTGATGACTTGTCAGCTGTTGTATTGCAGTGAATACAATGGCTATGATTTATTCATGAATCTTGTATGCACCACTTATTCTAGGTTCCAATCAGGAAATAAATATATATGTACCTTCTAGTGCATGTTCTTCTGTGTCCTGGCCTGGAAACAACTGACCTCTACAAGATGCAATGGCTCCAGACCAACAAGAGCAGCATGCTTGTTAGCCATGGACCATTGTCCTGAGGATCAAGTAGAGAGGTTCTTCCACCACATCTGGATTGACCTCACCTGCTGCTTGTCATGCTGCTTCCATGTGTGACCACTCATTCATGTATGCAGTTCAGGAGGTCACATCCAGCCAAAACAGCACATTCCCTTTTGCAAGTTGTCAGTCATTGCATCAGGCAATGTGCTGCATTTGTACAGTGACTGGACTCACTTATCCATGACATGGTGGAAAAGAGCAATATGAAGTATTCCACATGGGCAAAATTTTGAATTTGGCTAAGAAATGTGACATAATGTTGCCATCCAGTGGCACTAATCACCATTCCCAAGGCAAGACTGGCAGCAGAGATGATGGATAACATGATCCAAGGAATAGGGACAACATCCAGGTGGATATAGAAGGAATGTGGATGGAAGGAGAAATTGAACACAACAGGAATGAAAACAAGTGGCTGTGAAGCAAGGATACAAATGAGTGATAGAATGAACCTGCACAGCAGGCACATGAAGGGTGGTGGGTTGGATTGATGTTCTGTGTTCAAGCTCACAGGATGTGAACCAACCACACCATCAGAAGATGAAAGCTCAGGAATTGGAAGTGCAGGAAATGACATTGAGATTGTTGGAAGGAAATGGAAATAGGAAGAAAATCAGCTCATCTTTGAGCAAAGACATGTTGATAAAGGCCTTCCTACTCTCAATTTACAACAAACAGCTCTCTATGATGCAGTTATCAATAGTGTGAATTATAATTTGGGCACTTTCTTTTTTCTGCATGGTGGTGGTGGTTGTGGCAAAACATATCTGGCAAAGCTTATTGCTGCCCCTGTCCATGCAAGAAATAATGTTGTTCTTTGTATTGCTTCTACTGAAACAACCCTTGAGCTCTGGTTCTTAGGCTATTCACTAGACCTCCTAGATCATGGGGGGACTGAGTTGGTATGCCCAGCTTGAGGGAAAAACTCCAGGAGAACCAGACTAGGTTCCCTGGCTTGAATTCAGGCTTTATATACTATTCTACATGTTTGTAACTATTGTACTCTAATCTACAGATTGTACATGAGAAGGGAAAAGGAGATGCTGCCTGGCACAGCCTAGTAGTGGAATGGAAGCATCAGAATAAAGGGAAATGAGTAGCAGGAGGAGAACATGAGGGAGTAGTTAAATATGCATACAAATATGTGAAGTAAATGTAGTGCAGCATGGTGTGGTAGAATGGAAGGCATAGCCTCTATGAGCCTAGAGTTCATGTGGAAGAACATGCAGATAGTGCATGTAGAATGGAGAGATCCCATCTAGAGATCTGAGGTGGTAACCTATACAGTGAGCAACAAAACTGTTGCAATGCCTAACTTCAATCTGGTGTGCAAAGTGCACCACAATCACATGTGGGAATCTTAGCTTTGGTGATACCAAATATAGTAGTCACTCTTGGCTACAAATCATTCCCTTATGTCATGTGATTTAAATGACAGCCACATGAGATATACTCCAATCAATCAAGGGTACTCATTGCAATGGTTTTATTGCTGACATCAAGGGTATCATAAGTTAGTATGAAGCATATCCTCCTTTGGCCCCAATCACCTCTTGAATCCTCTTGGGCATACTTTGAATCTTTGACATTCCTCTATTCCAATCTTCTCCCACTCCACTTGAATGTGCTCCCAAAGTTCCAATATTCCTTTGGGTGGCTCAGGATAGTCTGCTAGCCTTCTTTTGAGAAGAAACCACAAATGTTCTATGGGACTGAGGTCTGGAGATTGAGCAGGCCATGCCATGACCAAAAAATCATGGTTAGAAAACCAATCCTTGGCCTTTTTGCTGGTGTGCTTGGGGTTATTGTCCTGTTGAAAAATAACATCCCCTGGAGATTTGCCATAATAGTGAAGGGTTTCTTGAAGTTCATCCTTCAAAATCTTCACATAGAGGTCAGCATCCATCCTACCATCAATCTTGCAAGCCAATCCCACTTCTTCCCAAGTCATACAACCCCACATCATCAAAGAACCTCCTCCAAACTTTACTGTTCCTTTCACCAGCCTCTCACTAAGGCCTTTTCCTGCCTTTTTCCACATCCATTTCCTACCATCTGACCCAATGTGATTGATTTTGGTTTCATCTGACCAAATAACTTGCTTCCAGTCCTCTACAGTCTAATGCTGATGGCTTTCAGCAAAATCTAATCTTGCCTGCCTATAATATTTGGAAAGAAGAGGCCATTTTTGCTTGACTACAGCTTTCATTCCTGCTTGTTTGAGATGATGGCACATGGTCTGAGAAGATATGGAATGGTTCTTGATGTTAGAGAGTGTATGGCTGACTTGGACAGCATTTTCAGCCTTCCCAGTTCCAATTAGACAAATAGCATGTCACATATTAGTGGGAGTAATGAGAGATGGATGTCCACCAGTAGCTTTAGGAAGGTTGGGAAGGTATTTGGAGTGGATTCTACTAATTGTAGAGTGATTAAAGCCAGTAGCATTTGAAATCTGGTGAGTAGATTGACCCAATTCCAAAAGAGAAGTGATGTGAGTGATTTGCTCAGTAGAAAGGAATTTCATGATGGTGGTAGTGAAAAGAGAAGTGATATTTTGATTTGTTTGTATCATTGGAGTACTTATGTACATCACATGACCAATATATTATGTAAAAACTCTTTAAAATATGTCAATTTCATATATTTTCATGTCAGCAACAAAACTGTTGCAATGAGTACCCTTGATTGATTGGAGTATATCTCATGTGGCTGTCATTTAAATCACATGCCATAAGGGAATGATTTGTAGCCAAGAGTGACTACTATATTTGGTATCACCAAAGCTAAGCAAAATTCCCACATGTGATTGTGGTGCACAAAGCGCACCAGATTGAGGTTAGGCATTGCAACAGTTTTGTTGCTCACTGTACAAAGATGTATGGTGGACATTGGGATAAAAGTGTAGCAAAGTTGGCAACTTTGGTAGTGAAAAAGTGTAGTAAAGTCTGACTGACATCTGACTGACACTAATCAAAGTGTAGCCAAAGTGTAGTCAATTTTGGTAATGAAAAGTATAGTCATAGTATGACTGACACTAGTCAAAGTGTAGTCACTTGGGTAGGTAAAAACTATAATCCTATAACATCTACTAGCCTGGAATCTCTTCTTCTTTCTGGTGGTTGCACTGATTATTCTCACTTTAAAATTCCTATTCCCATTCATGAAAACAGTACATGCAATATCAAAAAGAATGATCTTACCTATCAGCTTCTTCAGCAAACCTCTCTTATTATCTGGGATGAAGCTGGCTCTCAACACCACTATGTTTTAGAGGCCATAGATTGTACTTTATGTGACTTGCTTAATTGTGATGTTTCTTTTGGAGCCATTACTGTTTTTCTCAGAAGAGACTTTAGACAAACACAACCTGTTATCTTGCATGGAGGAAGAGAACAAATTGTTCCAGCAACTCTTACTTACTCCAATCTTTGGCCAGCAGTGCAGATCTACTATCTTCATCAAAATATGTGGCTTGGTCAAGATCCTGATTCAGATGCCTGGGCTCAGCAGCTACTTCATATAGGTACTACCAATGGTCATTTGAAACTGCTTGAACACATCCATTGTTGAGATATGTAACACACAATCTCTTATTCAAACAATCTGTGCACAACTTTTGACTGGCAACCAAAGACTCCCTGACCAATACTTTTTGTACTGCACCATTCTTAATCCTAGAAATATGCAAGCTCATGAGATCAATGCCTTCATTTTAAATTCTGTTGCACCTCAAGAAAACATTTATTCTAGTGCCGACTCTGTGTCTGACATAGAGTATAGCTATATGCAACCAGAAGTCTTGCATACTTTTAATCCAGCAGGATTTCCTCTACATCAACTGGAATTGAAGCCTGGTGCATCTCTTATGCTGTTGCACAATTTAGATCCTCTTTGTGGCCTCTGTAATGGTACTAGACTTAGGCTTAAGAGATCAAGTCAAAGAGTTTTGAAATGCAGAGTATTGAATGCAGAGAATGGCAATAATCAAGAGAATATAGTGTTTATTTCTAGAATTACTTTAGATTTTGGTTTGAAGGATTCTTGTTACAATTTGCCCTACAGCCCATCTCCTAGGCATAGTATCATGTCAATGACTTAGACTTATTTCACTCTATGAGCACATGTCTGTGAGACTTAGCACATGACTAGTTCACATGACAACTGGCTACAGAGGGATCTGAGCTGTCTGATGTCAGGCATGCATGTAGTAGGGGCTGGACCCTTATCTGCCTTGTATATTTAATCTCTGCACCTTGAGGCACTTATCTCTGATTGCCATGCCTCATGGCACTCTAGACTGCCTCATGCTAGGCACAACTCCCATGATACATGATATGTACTCTTCTTTTTCCCACATGATGTCATAGATAGTATGCATGTGTAGATATGCATGGACCATATAGTCAATATGTACAAACATGCCTTGTGGTATATATAAGATGAATAGACAACCCAAGGACCTCAGTTAAGTCCTTGTGGCATTCCCCCATTACTTGACCCTCTATAAGCCTGTGTGAGAGTAGCCTGAGCCACACTAGACACTGGTAATAGGTTGCATTTCAATTCTTCTGTTCCTTTTTATTGATTGCAATTTCCAGTGCATCTGGCCTATGCCATGACTATCAACAAATCCCAAGGTTGAACTTTGAAGCATGTTGGAATCAACCTCACCACTCCTGTTTTCTCTCATAATTAATTATATGTGGCCCTTTCATGTTGTACTCATTCTAGAAACATAAAAATTCTCTCTGATAGAGATGAGCACAATCAACAAAGTACCAAGACAATATATATAGTTTGGCCAGAAGTATTCAGGGATCTTCAAATTTGATTTGTATTAAATGTTGTAAAATAACTATGTCTTTTTTTCAATAAACTCAAAAATTTGAATTGTTTGTGCCAAAGGCATAAATTGGATGGGTGAAAAACTAGTTAGGATAAGAGTCTACCAAAGTGTAGCAACTTTGGAAGTGAAAAGGTATAATGGTGTAACACTACACAAGTGAAAACCTCAAAAATGCACAAACTTTTGGATGTAAACATTGTGCAATTTTGATGATATGGTGTATCTATGTTGTATCCAAGTGAAAACCTCAAAGATGTGCAAACCCTTGGATGTAACATTGTGCATTTTTGATGATTTGGTGTATCTATATCCTATTCAAGTCAAAACCATCAAAATTCCACAAACTCTTGAATGTAAACATTGTGATATTTTGATGATTTTGTGCTAAGTCAAAACATCAAAAATGCACAAGATTGGCATGCAAGAGTTTGCACATTTTTGATGGTTTTGACATGAATGGGACATAGATCTATCAAAACATCAAAAATGTGCAATATTTACATTCAAAGGTTTGTGCATTTTGGTGTTTTGGCCTGGATGGAATATAAATACACCAAAACATCAAAAATGTGCAATTTTTACATCCAAGAGTTTGTGCATTTTCAGTGTTTTCACTTGAATGGGACATAGATATACCAAAACATCAAAATGCACAATGTTTGCATCCAAAGGTTTGCACATTGTTGGTGTTTTGACTTGGATGGGACATAGATACATCAAAATATCAAAAATGCACAATGTTTACATCCAAGAGTTTGCATATTTTTGATGGTTTTCACATGGATGGGACATAGATACAACAAATCATCAAAAATGTGCAATGTTTACATCCAAAGGTTTGTGCATTTTTGGTGTTTTCACTTGGATGTGACATAGATACACCAAATCATCAAAAATGTGCAATGTTGGCATGCAAGAGTTTGCACATTTTTGATGTTTTGTTGTATCTATGTTCTATTCAAGTCAAAACATTAAAAATGCACAAACTCTTGCATGCCAACATTGCACATTTTTGATGTTTTGGGCTGTCTATGTTCTATCCAAGTCAAAACATCAAAAATGCACAAACCTTTCCATGTAAACATTGTGCATTTTTGATGTTTTCACTTAGATATATGTAAGTATACATACTATCCAAATACCAAATTTTGACCACAAATTTTGTTCATTTTCATGCCCATACCCTGTCCATACCTTAACCTTGTTACAAAAATGGCCTATAATTATACTTGTTCAATTGCAGAATATTTGCTTCCTTTTCTAATATTGCTTTTCATATGTTTGTGCATCATATAATGATATTGATATATTATTTGTAAATTCTGCATCTCATGCATCCCATTATTGCAGATATTACACTTTAGAAAGCATGGATGAACTCTAGCCTGACCCTAACTGATTTGAGAAAAACCTGTAAAATTAACAATCTAGCTGTGGCATATCATCCAAAGCTCCATGCTGGTCATCCAAAGGGTATCATTGAGTGTGAATGTTTGACAATGTTGATTGTGTACAATGTAATGAGCCTGGTGTTGGTTACAAGATACTTGTTAAGTGGAGCAACAGCAAGATGACTGTAAATCTGATAAGCATGCTGGAGAGAATCAAGTGATTTATAGCATCTGAGATGGCACTAAATACATGGGTGCATGGTCAGAATTGTTGGCATGCCTCATCTGATAGCATGAGGAACAGATGACAAGCTGGCAGAGAAGTGTCCACTTTTAGTGCCTTATTGGTTGATTCTGGGTGGGTGGAAACATTTCAGATCCAAGCATAGGCATCAAGGGCATGCTGAGCACAAATATTAGGGCAACAGCAATCAATTCTAGAGAGTTTTACTACTATCAAATGAAAGTGATTTCTTGATGACATGTCAGTTGGGGGAGCTGAGGAGAGGTGTTCCAGCTGATGGCCCTGACTGGGCTGAACCCTTCCAAGGACACTGCCTTTGGAGAGCCTGGTTCAACAATAGTTCAGGCATAGAGATTGAGCATGATGATGATGGAGCCTAGTCATGATGGCACTGGAACAAGTTCTTGAGGAAAATGCAGGGGACACCATGCTGCTGTGGGCACATGAAGACATAGTGCAAGGTGGGTTTGAGTTTGGATTAGGCATTAGCTCAGCTACAACTCTGCCACTTGGCTTTTCTTCTTCTAGTCACTGACAACCTCATGATGAGGTGACAGTGACAGTAACCACTGCCCAATGCACATACTTCATACTCACTGTCTTCACTCACTCTCTCTCCCTGCACCCATGCCAAGGATACAATCCACAGACTGCAAGCCTACAGCACCTATTACAGACAAGCACTTCAGAACACAAGATTATGTCTGACCAAAAGTCCCACCAGCACAAAGACAGCTCCACCATGAAGCAGTCCTGCAGTGCAAACAGAGTCATTGGGAAGTATACCCTCACCAATACCCTTGGAGCAGGCACTATGGGCAAGGTCGGTTGCAATCCACAATGTCACAGAGGAAGAGATCTATCTGCCCAACAGCTCCTGCCTGCTGTTCCCAGCTCACCAACCCTTTCCAGTTCACCATCAAGATCCTCCTTCATGTCACCCCTATACTACCTCCAAGAATGCATTAGAGAAGATCAGAACCATCCATGAAGCTGCTTTATCCATGCTTTTTTACCATTTCTACATCTGTGGCATGTGCAAAACAATCATTAATCAACATCACTATTATATGGTCTTTGAGTATGTCAGTGGTGGCTGGATACACAACTATATTATCTGCCATGACTAATTGCAGGAACATGTCACACACAGGTTTTCTCATTAGATTGCCAGTGCTCTTGACTATTGTCATGGCAATAATGTGGTCCACCATGGTATGTGCCTTTTCTTCCCTTGTCACATTTCTCACCTACTGCATCAGATCTCAAGACCAAAAACATCCTCATATCCAATACCAGCAATATCAAGATTATCAACTTTGATCTTTTCAATCTCTATGATTCTGCTGAATCTTTCTTTACCTTTTGTGGCTTCCTCCACTTCACCACACCCAAACTATGGAATGAAAAAGTATATACTGGTTCCAAGGTTGACATACAAAGTTTTGGCATTGTTTTCTATGTCCTTGTCTGCAGCAACCTTCCATTTTATGACCAGAGCATGCTGGCTTTGCATGCAAAGATCAAGTACAGATTTATTGAATATCCTATCTGGCTCAGCACTGGGGCATTGCACAGACTGTTATGTGGTTGGACCCTGCTAATCCTATAAACAGAATGCAAAAATTTGTTGTCACATATGCTCACCACTAATCTGGTGGTGTGTGCCTCTTTATTGAAAGTTTTTGAGTATTCCTGGATGATTCATGAGTTCAGCAGACCATTTATATGGATGACCTTGATCAGCAAGTTATCCAAGGCATATATGCATGCTATCACTGCCTGGGACTGGAAACACAGCCACAATGGCATTTATTGGGGTGAATCTTTTTCCAACTCATTACTTGCCATTTCCTTTGATGGCTCCTTGTCCTACATCCACAAGAATGACCTAACTCCATTCAAAAAGCCAAAATGGTTCTTAGGGCTCAACTTTGACCATTGGAGGCTCTTTTTATGTGCCTCTTCCCTGCTAATGACCACTTCCTATTCCCCACCAAATTCCCAGTCCCATATGTATCTTAATTACAGATGGAGGATGCAAACCTGTCAATACAATGTGTGGATTTCATCCTCTCATCTTCATGTACTATCTTGCACAGGAGAAGCTTGAGTGTGAACACATCTAAATATAAGTGGTGGGACCTTTGTTGTAGTCTAGGGATTACCAGGAAAAAGCTCCACCCATAATTATATACTAGTTATTTTCGCCCACTGGTTTGTGCCTTTAGCACAAACAATTTAAATTTCATAAGTTTAGATTTTCATGGACAGTAGTTTTACAAATACAACATTTTCTATAAACAAAGAGTTGGATAAATGTGAGTGTGGGTCAAATACAAGTGTCAGAAAAAAGAAAGGAGAAACCTCAGATATTACTTGCTTTAGTCATTTTATCTGAGATTCTGTTTTTTTTTTTTTTTCTTAACATTTACATTTTCCCTGCACTCACATCTACTCCCCCCTTTCATATCTATTCTCCTCTCATATCTGCCCCCCTCTCACATCTACCCCTCTGGAAATGATTGAATAGTAGGAATGATTCTGTAGTGGAAAAAAATATATAGATATAATTGATATGTATGAGTGTAATATAGTTTTTATAGTTTTTGATTTTGAATTACTACTATAGAATAATACTTTGTAACTATGAAAGTTGACTAGAGTTTGACTAGTGTGAGTAATACAATAGGTATAGATTTAATTATGGAAGTTGAGTAGACTTTGTCTATGATTGGATTAGTGTAAGTAAAATGTTAATAAAAGTTTAGTAGAGTTTTTCATAAAAGTTGGTACAGTTTGGCAAACTCTTATTGTAATGTCCACCATATAGATTTGTATATGTTACCAAGCCAGATCTCTAGATGGAATTTGAGAATTTTACATGGACTGTTTGTATATTTTTCAACATGAACTGCATATTTATAAAAGCATTGTTGCAGCTTTTGATCATCTCTCTTTCTCCACAACATTTCATCCTCACACTCACATCAACAACCCTTACTTTACACCTTTCCTCACTTTTGTCATTGAAAAATTGAAGATGAACCATATCTCTTGGAAGTTAAATTCAAGCCCTTGTTGAGATTGCCCTTCAACAACCATCCTTCATTCTATTTGGCTCCCTCTCAACTTCATCATACATCCACCTCTAGACTTTCTCCCTTCTTCTTCTTTTCATCCCTCCCTCACTCAGCTTCACAACCAACATATCTCTTATGCTGCAGATTATATCACTTTTAATGACCCTCACACCACCTGGTCTGCTTGCAAACTCAGGCTCACCAACTTCCATAGCATCCTCCACAAGACCACCCTTCCTTCAGAATGGTCAAAGAAACATGCAACCATTCAACTGAAAGATCATCTCAGCTTCAATGTCTATGATTGGCTACAGGATAATTATGATCCCATCAATGTTTTTCTCCATGCTCTTGTAATATTTTGTGCTCTCATCTTCACTGGATTGCTCCCAACTGTCTTTGCTCCTTGCTCCCTCCCTAATTCACCCATCTCAGCAGATATGATTGCTCTTGCAAATTACTTTGCCAACTTGCTGTGGGAACAAAGATTTGAGAAAAAGGGTGTGGCCCTCATTCCCCCTTCATCATGATGGTCTCCACTTTTATCATTGCTATGATTGAAGACAAATCTCCTTTGGCTCATCCTCATGCCAATTCCCATTCATCTCCTATTCACAAACAGCAACTCAAGTTATTCATGGACAAACACAGTATGTATTCTTTTCTTCTTTCTTCCTTTTATCCTTCTTTTCATCAACTTAGCTTTCAAAGGCATGACATTGACTAATGTTCTACTCTGATTTTGCTTTGCTACACCTCAAACAGCCTGTGTCATGAAGGGCCCAAGATGGAACATCAATACATATGATCCTTGTTTCAAAAAAGCAATGGTATCTCATATGGTCACATGTTAGAAATTGCCTCATCTCTGACACACAATATGGCACATATGATGTTGTTGTCAAGCTGGCTGATGAATATGCTGCCAAAATTCTTCTTGCAAATGGTTGGGCCATCACTTGAGGTCATGTCCCACTTCCAATCATGTTCCAGCCCTCAAAAAGACCAAGAGCTTCATCTCATTGTCATTCATCACACATCCTCTCATCTGGTTTCTTAGACTACTTGTTGACAAATTTTTTAATTCTCTCTGTCGATATTTTCCCTCAGGCTTTTTCTTTATTCAACATTGAATAACAGTAAATCTACACTCTGATCCTAATGTCACCTCACCCTACACATTACTACCAACTTTGCTACACCTGTATCCTAATGTTACCTCACCCTACACATCACTACCAACCTTGCTACACTTTTATTCTAGTGTCCACTATGCATCTTTATATAGGTTATCACCCCAGATCTCTAAATGGGATCTTTCCATTCTACATTCACTAGCTGCATGTCCTTCCACACTGACTCTAGACTCCTAGAGGCTATACCTTCCACTCTACCACACCATGCTGCACTAAATACATTTCACATATTTATTGCATATCCTCATGTTCTCCTCCTGCTATTCATTTCCTTCCATTCTGACACTTCCATTCCACTACCAGGCTATGCCAGGCAGTGTCACCTTTGCCCCTCCACATGCACAATCTCTAGATTAGGGTACAATAGGTACAAATGTGTAGAATAGTACATATGTATATAAAAGCTAAATGCAAGCCAGAGAACCCAGTCTGGTCCTCCTGGTCTTTTCCCCTCAAGCATAGCTAACTAGCTCAGTCTCAGGATATGGTCTAAGAGATATAATTGAATAGCCTAAGAGTCCAAGCTCAAGCATTGCTTCAATGAATGAATGTCCTCTAATGTTTAGAGATGTGCTGAAAGCTTAATTAATGGGTGGCATGGTAAGTTGCTATATATCTATAATATACAAGTAGTGCTTGTGTCTGAGTATCCTAAAGGGATCATGCCACAAGGCAAAATAATCAGATAGGTTAGAATATCTGTCAATAGCATAACTAGCTCTTATCTAAAAGAATGGTCGATTAGAAAGATGTGAATCATAAATAACACATCAGCCAAAACTCTATCACATGACCAAAGTGCAACCAATGATTAGCCAGCAAGTAGGCCATATAGTATTAAAGATTTAACCAAAAATATTGGTGTCTTGTGAAACAACCCTTGGGCTTAGCACTTAGATAATTCACTAGACAATATATATAATCTCACTGAATTGGCTTCCAAGCTTGAGTAAGAATATCCAGGAAAAGCAAACTGGAGTTCCATGGATTTAGTTCCAGCCCCTCTATATACTATTTGTGTTTATCATACACTAATCTATGATCTGTGATTTCCCATGAGAGAAATTATGTACCACCTCATTCTATGCTGGATGAAATGGATGTGTTGCAATCAAAGGATTTATTGAGCTTGGGATATCAAGGTGAACACAAAGATAGCCTAGAATGAGGTATAATGGCAATATGGGATGAATACCACTTGAATACTTCACTTCTATTTTCACCATTGGATAGATGGATTCCCATGCTACAGATAATTAATATTGGGAGCTTTGTGTGTGAAAAATTCTCCACCAAACATAAGCTGAACATATGTTTGGCACACTTTGTGCATATAACTGTTTCTTCTACATATTCTACTGCACTGTTACCCCTATATTATGTATCACATATTACATCCCTCAATTACTACATAAAACCATAAGATTGTTTTCAAAATGTAATTAAGTGCATTTTTGGATAGCAATAGCACAGCCACATGCACAAAGTGTGCTGAACATATGTTCAGCTTATGTATGGCAGAAAATATAAGTATCTGTCACATGCAAAACCCTTAATTTTAAATATTTATAGCATGTATTGGACACATGGCCACCCTGTGGGAACAATAAAACTAATGTATTCAAGTGTGTTCTACTTCTTAGAGCTCCTATCAAAACTACATGGAATAAATATAGTATGTAACTATCATTTGAGTTCCACTCAATATGTTTTGAAATCATCCATTACATATGAGAAATCAATCTCCATAGGGTGCTATCAAAATAGAAGTGAGTGAAGAAGGTGTTTCAAATGACTAAGAGGTAGTTCACTTAGAGATCCCCTTTGCATTTCAATTACTTGTTCTAAACAGTTTGTGATCTACTATTTCTTCTGTGGTCTGAAGTAATCTAGGATAGTGAAATGAAAGAACTGAGTTATGATGCTGATATCAAAGGGGAATATATGCTTGTATATCCTTATGCCATGCCCTAGGATGAAACAAAAGCATGCCAATGGAAGGAATGGATGGTCTGAACATAGCGTCATCTTCCAAACATTTCTATGTTGTGCTGAACATATGTTCACTACAATCTCATGTGTGGCTACAGT
Organism: Tylopilus vinaceipallidus; assembly: GCA_038089215.1. Lineage (NCBI taxonomy): Eukaryota > Fungi > Basidiomycota > Agaricomycetes > Boletales > Boletaceae > Tylopilus > Tylopilus vinaceipallidus. Next base: position 18,973 of record JBBPKK010000279.1, read on the forward strand.
TTATATACTATTTCAATAAATAAAATAATGTTATTGAATGATACATGAAGTGAGGACAGGGAATATGATTTATGACTTAAAGTTGTTTGCATCAGAGAGCATTTTTGATGGCTCAAAGGCAGTAGAAGAGATAGTGCAAGAAAATGCACAAGGAATAAAATAAGGTTTCTGGGAGGTTTTCTGCTAGCATATGCTAGTAGAGCTTATAACCTATTGAATTCTATGTAAAAGGACTCTGTAAAGATCCAAAAAGATGGAGACTACTGAAGGAGGAAAGAAACCAAACTCTGATATATACCTATAGCATAAATGTTTCCTCTTACTACTTGAAGTCTCTGATATGCAATCCTACTCTCTCCTGATAAATTCCACACAACTCCTGACCATTCAAATAATATTGAATGTACCACATCTGAAATAAATCTATTGAAATACTAGAGAATTTGATAGGATTATTCATTGGAACACAGAAAGTTACAGACAGATGAACAATCATGTTATAAATATGTAAGAAGTACACATAGGGCACAAGTACTACTGTCTATTGGGCTGAAATTCTGGCTAGATTATAGTATCCTTCCAATCCTGATTCAGATTACCTTGAATACCCTGCATACAAAGCTGTATGAGATCATGCTTTAACATCCTATTCCCAAAAAAACCAAACCCTCCTTCTTTGATAGTAGGGAATGTAAGTTGATATGTGAGATCTTCATCAGATGGTCTTGGATCATGCCATATAGGAATATTGTCTTTATAAAAATAGATGCATGAATTTTCAAGACAGTCAGAATAGATCCAAGTTTTGCACTCATGGTAGAACCATTGCTCTGATGTAATATCATAGAAATGGTGCTTAGAATAGCAATTTGGATGGCCATGTGATACAAAATCCTGAATTTATATCAGAATCAGAGATGTTTGACATGTCAAATGAGATACATACTTATGAATAGATGGATAGAGGTAGGATGGAGATCATTGTTCAACCTAATGTTGCATTTCCATTGATTAAGGAGATCTTGAGTATGTCAAGATTCCACCATGATGTCAATTATTTCACCTTCATGCATGTGCATAATATTTAAAGTGCCTTATCATGAATGTCAGCTTCATCAAGAATGTGAATGTAGATAGCCTCTCCTAGGATGGCAGTCCAATCAACAAAATATCTGTGATTGGTGTCCACCACCTCTGTTTCATACATTGCTGAAGCAAGTCTAATATATTCATGCCAGAAAAGCAAATGGGAGAGCAAAATGAAATAAGTACACATGACTATATAAGTTTCAAGATGTCTCTCCTACCATAGAACATGCAAACCTTAACAAACATGGGTGGCTGTGAAAACAGTCATCCAAGGACTCAAAAACAGAGATAGTAATCCCACTCTGCCTCTTTGAGCCATATTTTACAGGTTTTTCCTAAATCAGTTAGAGTCAAGCTAGAATTCATTCATGCTTTTTAAAGCATAATATCTGCAATAACAGTATGAATGAAATGTGGGATTTACAAACAAGATATAAATAGCAGCCAATGATGCACAAACATATGAAATTAATATTACCAAAGAGATTAAGTATCCTACAATTAAACAAGTATGATAAAATTCAGAAAATGATAAGTGTAAATAAAAACAAGAAGAACAAAAAAGAATGATATATCACTGGTAAATTTTCCCACAATCTAACAGATATGGCAGAATGTGGAAAAAAAGAATTAAAATTATTATAAAAAAATAAAACCAGATATATCCAGCAAAAGTTATAAACATCATGTATTTCTAAAATGGAATATTTTCCACATTTTACCATATGTGTGAATGCAAGAAATTTGCATGATGAAATAGTAAACAATCATAACTATCACATCAGAATTCCTACACTTCATATTGTATTTGACTGGTTTTTCTCAAATCAATATGAGTCAGGACAGAATGCAGTAATGTTATTTGAAGAATAATGCAAGCCACAACAGTCATTAAGAATAAGATGTGAGTGTATATTTCTCCACATTTCAACAGATATATGAGAGTCATGACATAGGTAAAGCAAAATAAATATAAGTCATAAATTCCATGAAAAAATAAAGATTATGAAATGTTCAAGATAATAATTTAATTACAGCAATAATAATAATAATAATCAGATGAAAGAATAAAACTTCCCACATTGTAATTCATATGTGTGAATGCAAAAAACCAGTGCCAGGATGTAAAATGAGATTATCATAGCTCTCATGTAACATAGTGAGTATAATACACATTATGTTTGTGCTTCTCTTCCTCCTCATGGCCTTGTGGGGTTAATGTCACATCCAAGGCCATCTTTTTATCTATTATTTCTGACCAAAGACATTATCATGAATGTGTGGCATTTATATTGCAATACAATATATATAAGGGCATATTCATCACATTCAAATCCACATCCCACCTTATGGCATCAAATCATGACACCACTCCATCAATGCCTACTTCATTCAATAAATGGATGGATCACTTTGACAGGCAAAGTGCTGTATTACCTGCCACATTATAAATGTTTTCCTGCCTCTGATGCTGTTGGGTGGAAGATCTGACTGCCAATTTTTACACATGAGTCCTGGCAAGGATCTGAGAGTCTGGGATGCTGCTTTACATCCTTCCTGACAAGTGTTACATTTTCTCTGCTTATTCTTCTTTCCTTTCTTCCCTTTACGCTTATATGTACATCTGTCTGTCCTAGGGCTCATCCTTGTCCTCCTCAAAACCCTATGGTATACGCTTATCCATGTTCTTTGTCTTGTACTCTCGCTTTTCCTTCTCATAGGATGGCATCTCTGCTGTGCTGTTTCCTAGTTACCATTTCATTCTCTCAGAACGTTCTGATGCTGCGGACACTGCCCCGACAGTTCTTATTACTTACAATGATTCTCCGCAGCATCTTCTTTTGTTACCTTGTCTCACACCAGCCCTAAACTACACAGGATGTATTTAAGGACTGTAGATTAGCCTGGGGAATCCCTAGCTAAATCTGCGCAATTATACATAGTGTTCTAGCATTCTTTGAGTGATTGGCCCGCAATCCCTCTTAGTATTCCTCTCGAGGCAAATGACGTTAGCTCTGCATTAGTGAGCAACTTGTGAACGTGTAGACTTCGTATTGCTTCGCTTTGCAGCTTGCACTACGTCGTACCTAGCGTAACAACAAGATCCAACAAGAATTTCAGGATCAGCAGTCCTGGCTGTGAATCAGCAAAGAGTTTGGTCCTGCTCCTCTTCTAAAGGAGGTCCTAACTATCTTTTGGCCAACTGTTGCCATCAACTCACACATCAACCAGCCAGATATGTTCCTCTGGACTATATTTCATTCTCTATATTGGCCAAGGTTGGATGTTTATCAGTCCAGCTTGCATGGTAAGGTGAGTGCATGCCTGTTTTCCTACTAGAAAGTGGTTTGCTGTTTCTCTTTTGCAGGCTTGTTCTCCTATTGCTCCTATCATACCCCCTCTTTTTTCAGTCCTATAAAAGCAGCCAAATATGCTTTTTGATAACCAGGTTTGTTTTCATAGGCTCTACTGACTCTCCCCTCCCCCTCCCCTTTTTTCTTGTCTATCCATCTATGCTTGGCCAAGATCCACTTCCTTGGAGTTAAGATGAGTGATGTGACAAGTTTATTTACATGGTTATATGGGTTAGAGAGTGAAGAGGTTAGTGTATCAGAGTCTATTGATGGTTAGCTGTATGGCAGTTAAAGTATGGGGTTAGAAAGTCAGTGGATTAGTTCCTCTTTTCTCCATCCACTTTTACTTTTGTAACTGTTCTAAAAATGTGCTTTGTTTAATTTCCTCTACAAGTGTGTGCTGTGATTAAACTTTTTTTTTTTACTGAAAAATATGTTTGGTATGTCCAACTGACCATCTGACTGACCTGTACATAATCAGTGCACTTGTCTAATATTTGACTAACTATCTGACTGACCTATACATAAGCAGTGCAACCACTACCCCTTATTTGTCTAACACTTGACTGACCATCTGACTGACCTGTACATACATAAGCTCCTACCCCACATTTGCCTAACACTTGACTGACTGTCTAACTGACCTGTACATAAGCAGCACTACCTCTTATTTGTCTAACACTTGACTAACCATCTGACTGACCTGTACATAAGCCACTATCCTTTATTTGCCTAACACTTGACTGACTGTCTGACTGATCTATACATAAATGGTGGAACTACTACCCTTTATTATTCCATTCACAGTGAAGCTGTTCACTAACATGGCTCATATTAGCACAGAGCTTATCTGACTGACCATCTGACTGACCTTCATGTCACCTCTGTGACATGTGACAGTTCAGGCTTTGTCTTCAAGTTCACCTCTTCATTCCACACCTCAGCCCACCCTTATATAATGCATCCCATTCTTTTGTTTTTCCATGTATTCCACAGCTGAGCCAATTCCTGGTACACACAAGCACATGTTTACCCTCTTTCTCTATTTTATTTCACCCACTCAATGCCTATGAATCTCTCTGGTCTATTTAGATGAATAATTAAAACCTATTTCATAGCTTCTTCTGTTTTTACAGGTCATTATTGTTGGAATTCAAGGTGTTTTCTCTTAACCTAATGTCACCTTGCCCTACACTTTACTACCAACTTTGGTACACTCTTAACCTAATGTCACCTCACCCTACACTTTACTACCAACTATGGTACACTCTTATCCTAATGTCCACCATACACCTTTGTATAGGTTACCACCCCAGATCTCTAGATGGGATCTCTCCATTCTACATACACTATTTGCATGTTCTTCAACATGAACTCTAGACTCCTAGAGGCTATGCCTTCCATTCTACCACACCATGCTTTACTAAATGCATTTCACATATTTGTTGTATATTCAACTACCCCCCATGTTCTCCTCCTGCTACTCATTTCCCTCCATTCTTATGCTTCCATTCCACTACCAGGCTGTGCCAGGCAGTGTCCCCTTTGCCCTCCTCATGTACAATCTCTAGATTAGAGTACAATAGGTACAAACATGTAGAATAGTATATAAAGCCTGAATGCAAGCCAGGGAACCTAGTCTGGTTCTCCTGGGTTTTTCCCCTCAAGCTTAGCACACCAACTCAGTCCCCCCATGGTCTAGGAGGTCTAGTGAATAGCATAAGGACCAGAGCTCAAGGGTTGTTTCAATTACCATTTGTAGTAGGAGACCAACCAAACTGTTACAAACAATTGGTTGGATATATAAATAGGTCCTTAAGACCTCTCTAATTTAAGTCTTTCACCACATCAACTTCAGCTGGACTACAGCAGGAGACTCCACACCACACCCTAGGCTTATTCAGCATATCTATCCAAGTGACCTTACAATCCCAGCCCTGCTTCTAGCCCTTGCTCTGCAATCTCTTACTGCAACATACTAGTGAGTTGTGCCACTAGTCTTATCCCTTGCCCAACTGCACTATTGGAGTGTTTGTTGGGTTGCATCCAGCTCCCACTTCACTTCCAATAATCATGATAGCATTCCACCAGGTCCAGCAATTTTACTTTGTGTCCCATGTGTTTTTTTCTCTGCCAGCTCTAACCATTCATTGACCTGTTCCCATTCTTTTCTCAGTTCATTCAGGTATGTTTCCATGTCCTACTTGCATCCCAACATCATTCACAGATGCCCTTGCCCATTCAGCTCAGCCCTTGGTTTGTGCCATATGCTCTGTATTTATCATCCAATTGGTTGGTGTTTCACACCAACTAATCTCCAATCCAATTACCATCCTGCATGCCTATCACACTCCCAGTAGCAGGTTTACTTTTCTTCAAAATCCAGTTGATTCTGATTATGCCATACTTGCCTTCTTTTTCCCTACAGCCCATTCACCAACCAACCCTCAACAACATACCACCACCTTCTCCTTGCAACATCAATGCCAATTTCCCCCCTCTTCAGTTGATTTGGTTGGTGTTACACACCAACTAATCTCTAACACCACCTCTACTTGCCTCATCTGCATTTGTGTCCTTTTTTTATCCATGAAATTCATATCCTTATTTTTCATACCCATTGACCTACTAAATCTTGGCCATCCAGGTGCCCTGTGCCTCACTACCCCTATCTTGGAGAGCTGCACCTCTCAGAGTTGGACAAGCACAAGAGCAACTATCACTCACCATTCCACTATTTCAAGCATGCAGGTATGAGGTCTAACCTCAATATATGCACCCTACTTATGCACTCCAAGGTCAAAAAATCATCTTAACCCATGATCCAGCTACACAGAAGCTAGCATGCCCATGTGGTGGTCCACAACATGATAGTACAACTACCAAAAGTTGTATGTACTTTGTTAAAAAAACCCACACCCTTCAGAACCCAATATCTGTCTGGATGAAAATGTAATCAGCCAGTCTCCCATTCTCACCAATATCCCCCCTCTCAAGAACCTTCCTTAGTAAGATTTCATGTCAATCCAAGGGACATTTTTTTCCTTACTGCCAGTTTCAAGCACTCATACTCTGAAGGATCCTGCCCTGAAGAAGTTGGTAGCAACTTATGTGATAAAGATGTGACATTGACATTTCAAGACCATGGTCTGTTTTTTTGCCTTGCTCCCCTTTGGCAATAGTTTAATGCTGTTTTCTCAGATTTCAACAATCATTTGCTTGAACATTATGGCCTCACCAAGGCTTCTCCTGTAAACAGCATTAAACCAACCACCAGTCCAATGGCATATGCACACACTTTTGACCCCCCTTCTCTTGAGCCACAGCACACTGGGACTATCATTAATGTTGACCAATCTATCATGCACAAGCTGGAAGCTATTGGTATTTGTATGGATCCACAGTACAAGTTGACAATTTGCTTGTATTGCAGGACCACAATGAACTATTAACATGCCCATGGCCATTTCATTTTTAAACACAAGCCCCACCTCACATTGTTGACTCAATTTCCAAATAGATCAGACATCATCAACATGCCTTGTTGTTTACATGCCAACCAACCTGTTTACCATTTTTCTTGACCAACCCTGCCAATATGTACCTGGCATTGATGTCATTGATGCATTCAAATGTACTTGCCCCTCTTATATCTATCCATTTATTTTTGATCAACCCAGATGATTCAACAATCACTGCCATAATAAGCATCCTGATCTGCTCCATTCCTGTTGCACCCATGTTTCAGTCAAAGCCCATCAGCTGGATGTTGAGCTTGTCAGCCATGAAATGATCAAGATTGTGGTTTCAGATGTCACCCCATCAGCATCTGACTTAGTCACACAGGCTGTTGAAGCATACTTGGAGACCATTCAGCTCTATTCAACATCCACCATTTTTAAATGTGCTTCCAATGCTCATTCCAAGGAAACTCTTTTTGCTCAGGCTGGCTGAGATGCCTTACTAACTAATGTGAACCTCACCTCTCTTCATAAAACTGTCTTGCCACTCAATAATACAAACCCTTCATATACATGCATCCTGCAGGCAGTTGAGGAGTATTATACCTTCATATCTCCTTGCATTCCCTCCCTTCCCATTCTCACAGCTCAAAACATTCACTCTTCTGCTGAGCTTGTTTCTCAACCATTCAAGCCCTTGTAAGAAAAAGACATACTCAAAAAATACTCCAGATTCATGAACATCTTTCTCATCTTTTTACTCTGTCACAGGCACCATCCAATCCCATCATTTTCAGTTCCCTTTCACCCATCTCATATGACAGTGCTTGACAACATGATGAAGAGGTTTGCCTTTGTGATGCCAGAGGACTCTATGGAGGTCATTCATCATGTCTTCATTGCTTTGTTAATCTACCTCAGCTCTAAAGCCATGTTGAGTGATCATCAGAATCTGCTCATGCTTTTTCTCCTTGTGTACCATCTCTGAGATAATATGGGCAACATGAATAGAGCATCTGCCATTCCACTCACCATATCCATGGCACAATGGTGTTTCAGGACCACTGGGGTACATGAAGTCCTCCAGCATGCCCATCTTTATAATGGAAACATATTCCAATATGTATTTCCCCCATTTCCAAAACAACCATGCATAACAACCATGTCTAGGTCATGTGAACAGCATGTCAAGGCACTTATTACCAATGGCCACCCCTGCCTTTTTGCTTACTTGTAGCAGAAGCATGCCTCTTTCAGCTTGTTGGCCTAGGCCTTCTCCAGTTCATCTGGGACTCTGTCATGAATGTTCTCTCTATTGACAGCTTTCCTTTGACTGTTCAAAAATTCCATGACTTCATTCCTACCATCCAACTGGAGATGGAAACCTTTATCAACCAGCTATGTCTTGGCCAAGATTTTACAGACATCCTGATATACATATATTGACTCTTGAACAGGTCCTTGCAACCCAGAGATGTGGTTCATCAATCACCCATCGGACAATCTTTAAAGTACATCTCTTGTTTCACAAGATTCAGTCAGTCTCTTATTCTATGGCCAACAACTGATGGATGTGCTCATCAAGCATAGCAATATGTTCATCCAAGTTGACAGCTCTCTCATACCCCACATGTAAATGTAAGTGTCTCTGGCCAGTTATGTTCTCATATTGATCTGTTTCCAGCTACAATTCACTCATGGATATTGGATCTTAATGAACTTGTTTCAGCCATGTACTATGCTATCATGCTCACATGGGGTGGTGGCGCACAAGGATCTGAATGTGATTATCTCAAGCATACCATCCATGCAGCTGGCAAACAACATGTGTTCATCCTCAACAGTCTTCTTAGCATTGTTACTACATATGTCAAGACCCAAAATATGGTTGGCTTATCATTCAAACCCCTTGCCATTCCATCTTCTACCTGGTCATTTTCATCCTCAGTGTTCTGTATCCAGTTGCAGCTAATTACATGCTTGAAATTACTTGAGTTATCTCTTTGTCCATGATGGCATCATCTTTGACAGTGCCTGGTTTACCTCAGTCCTCCAGCATTACACAGAAAAGTACCTTGGCCTTCCCCTTGATCTTCAACCTCACTTTGTTTCTTGCTATGTACCAACTTGTTACATTATTGTGACCATAGTGGTGTAAGTGTTATTTGCACCAGCAATAACAAATGACCATCATGGTGTTCACCCTGTAGCCAATGGAAGCTCAGGCTGCAGTTGATTGTACCACCAAATGAAGAGAGAAACCCAGGATGTTAACACATTAGAGCATGGCTTGATATATAACTGGGCATCACACATATTTTATCTCTTTTATACAATACATCTGACAAAAACTATTCACTTATTAATACTTTAGTATTTTATATGAATGGCACTAGAATTTCCAATTATTTCACAAAATATCATAAGCTAATTACTATAACATGATTCATTTTCAAAACTCTATTCTATTAAATCACTTTAGCTATATATTTCTACTCATTAAAACAAAGCTTTCATTATATTATTCTTTTGAATTTTATATTTTAAACAATTCTATTTTGATTATGCTTGCAATATTCATAAATTTAGCAATTCAAATGATAGATAAACTTTTTAAAAAAACTATTTTCATTCAACTACTCAAAAATGTGCCACATAATATATATGGGAGATATCCAGCCTTGCCACAGAGTCTGGTGACCCTGCTGGTGACCACCTGGTGACCTCTGGTGACCTCACATAAGCACAAGTGAGGTCACCATGCCAGTACATCACCCTCCACCTGGTGTGGGAGTTGGCAAAGGAAGAATATGCCAATGTGCCATGCACCCTCTGTTGAGCTGAGCCCCTTGCTTGTGCCATCAGCTGGTGTAAAGGGTCCAGATGTCCACATGGGATGTATCACATGCTCCAAGAGATGTGACTCCTGACCACAAGGTGGCACATGAGCTAGGCAGGGGCCAGTGAGCCAGTGGCACCCCATTTGTTTACTGGGGCCCTCTGAGTCTTTCTGCTTGCCACCACAATGCTATCCTGGTCCATGCACATTCACCCTGTCCTGCAATCCTCTTCTGTGTGCACTCACTTCATCCTGTGATCCAGCTGATTGTGCCAATCATGCCACAACTGAGGCCTGATCTTCATGTGGAAAAAATGAAATGTATGGAGAGAACAGTGAGTGCTCTCTGTCCATTCTGTCTGTTCTACTCCACTGTCTTGTTACTTATTCCTCTCTTTTCAGTATTTTCTATGCCTCTGAACAAGGCTTTCAAAGATTCTGACTGCCTCCTGCCCAGCTGCCCATTTGCCTGCCCTGCCCTTCCTTGCTCACCTGGTCCTGCCAGTGTACTTGGTTGCTGTGATGGCACACCACTGCTGTAAGCCATTTCTCTTCACCCCTTTCACTCTCATTATGTCCATTGCTTATGTTCCTTCTGCAGCCTCCAAATAAGGTGTTCAAAGATTCCAACTGCCTCCTGCCTGGCTGCCCATTTGTCTGCCCCACCCTCCCTTGCCCACCTGATCTCATTAGCATGCTCAGTTGCTGTGATGGCATGCCACCATGGTAAAGTGTTTCCCTTCACCCCTTTCACTCTCATCACATGCATTGCTTACATTTCTTCCACAGCTTGACATTGTGGCCACTGCCAAGTGCCCAGCATAGGTGTTTCACCCAGACTCCCTCACCACCTCTGACTTCCCTCACCTTCAAGGCCACAGGCTGACACAAGTGGTGCAAACTCTGCCACACCATCCTGATGACACCACTCCAACACCGCCTGTCATTATCCTCCAACACATCCCAGCCATGTGCTGCAAAGCACATGCAGATGACTTGCATGCCCACTCTGCCACTAGACCTGCCATGGGCAGACCATCCCATCACTGCCAGGACTGACATGTCCCAAAATGGCCTGGAGTGTCCCAATGAACAGCTCATGGCTGCTGCTGCAGGGGTGGGGCAGCAACCATTGCCCCTGCTCACTCTGACTGTGGCCAACAGAGTGCAAGCATCTCACCACATACACAGCACTCAATGCTGCTGCTTGAGCATGAGACACATGAGGCCAGGCTCCAAATTGGAAAGAAGAAAATGGAGGGCAAGGGCACAGTGAAGTGCTATCCACACCAAGTGCAGAACTACCAAGTGTGGTTTGAGGGGGAGTAGTCACAGATTGTTGCAGGTGACCCCTCCCATGTAACACTGCCCATGTTTCTGATCACTGTGGCCAAGGTGGCTGCATTTCTGCATCATGAGACAACACATGAGAAGGTGGGCCATGTTTGGTGTCTGCATACTGGGTGTCTGGGCTGTCACTGACCTTTTTTGTCATCTTTGTGTTCAGCTCAGGTGTGGAAGCAAGTCTGAGACAATCAGGGGCTCCACACTGGGCAAGTTCCATGTTTCCCAGGTCATCAATGTGCTGGAGAATCACAGGCTGAACCATGAGCATGAGCACCCCTGTGACCATGAGACAAGAGTGAGCCTGCACAAGGATGTGCACATCTGCACATTTGAGTCTGCCTCAAAGCACAATGAACCAAGCTGAGTTGAAAAGTCTCAAGCAATCAAAGCTGCTGGGACAACATCTGGTGTGTAGTCCAGTGGGCTGATGCCATGCCTTCCTGTTACAAGATCACTGATGCAAGCACAGCTAGACACCTACTTGAAGGAAGAGCTACTCTGGTGCTCACTCTGGGCACTCACAGATTTTCCAGATTGACAGCAGATTTTTGTTGGCCTTTATGACTGTGCCATGCTGCTGCTCTCAGCTGCAACAGCCTTCCATGGAGAGAGCTGCCAAATGCTCCAGTGATCTGATCTCTTTCAGACTGCTGTCCCACTGGATCAGATAACAGAGGTTGAGGTGACCATTGGCTTGTGATACTGGCTGTTTGGCCTTGGAGTGTGGTGCTTACTGCTGACACACAAAATTCACAGGTCCTTGCTGCCTTGACTGATAATGCAAAGCACAATCAACATGGATGTGTGGATGAACATGGTCTCATATGTCACCATCATGTTGAGCTCTGTGCTGTTGGGGCTCTTGCACTGATGTTTTTTGGCCACTTTCACATTCTTGGATGCTCATCTCCAAGCTTTGCATCTGACTTTGCCAATCCACAATATGGTGAATATGGTTATCAAGAGTGGTATGCCTACTATGTCTTCTATGCTGGGTTTGTGACCAAGGAAATCTCATATGACAGTGAGTCAGAGTTCTCTGGCCAAGATGGGTGTGAGTAAAGTCTGAACATTGCTGTTTGTAAATCATTATGAGCATGTCACACTGATGCACAAACAGAATGGTATTGACATCACAAAAAAGACTCATGCTGGTCACCATTATGCAGCACAGGTGGCATGTGCACATGGTGCTAGTACAAGTGGCACCAAGGCACTTGGTGGCTGGAATGAGAGTGGTTCATTTAATTCAGTGTATGATTGTGCATTTCCCCTTGATGCCCTGCTTGGAGCTGCCATGTACAATGGTCAGTGCCCTGAGGAGTATATGCTTTCATGCAATTGCCTTGGTGAGTACCCTGCATTTAAAGCTTGCTTTGAGATCAGGCTGCTAAGGTCTTATTCAGTTCCACCCAGTATTCTGCTCCAGGAGATCTTTCCATTCATTGAATCAGCCCAGGTGGAGCTACATCAGCATGTTCTGGGGTCACCACTTGCAACTGATATTGCCCTGAAGCAATTCCTTTCTGTGCTATGCTGGTTTCACACAGTCTTGCTCCAGGATGGTGCCATGCTTTTTTCACAACATCCAGAGCTTTCTGTATTCCAATTTTGACCATTCAGCACACCAGAGTTCCAATCATTTGCAGCACAAGCTGTCCAACAAGTGGCCAGTGCAGAGAAGGCCTCTCAGCTTGCATTTCAGAATCTCCCACAGCATCTAATCACAAGCCTGCAGGGAATAGTCACCAACCTGACCATTGAACAACAGACACAGCAAGCAGACAATGAGGCTCTTTGTCAGAAGATACAGCAACATCTCACAACACAGAGTGCCCTGTTCATGAAGCTTATTGCTCAGCAACCCTTCAATAATCAAGCTTCATCATCACTTGCACAACAAGTGTTACCAAGCTGGAGCTCTATTTCCCCAACACTTCCAGGACCATCTTCAGGGATACCATGTCCTCCAACTGTGCTACAGGGGCCTGGAGACAGATCCTCCTTGCCTGAAGTGACCACCAGCACCAGGGGCCAGCATTATGTTGAGGGAAATGATCTATCTTCCAGCTCAGCAGTGGATCCTGATCCACATTTAGAGGCATGGGCTGCCCTTGTCAAGTGCTTTGGAAGGGCACAGCTTGATGCATATGAGTGGGAGTGGAAGGATGGTGATTGGTTGCCTTGATATCACTACCAGCTTGTCACAATAATCACAAAGCTGTGGACAGAGTATACAGAGGGCTTGGGAGGCCATATCTCAACTTGTCAACTTAAGGAATGCTGGGGTGCAAAGTGGTGGAGGAATGAAGGTGGCCTCAAGACAGAGGGTGGATGGCATGCCAAGGTCACAAGCCTTGTAGAGCAGCTTGCTGCAAAGCCCAACTGGAGTGTGCCTCTTGCACTAAGATTCATCAGGGAGAAGTATGAAAATGACCCTGCCTACCTTGGCAAGGTCCATGCTTTCTGTGACTACCTTTAGAAGGACCATGGGGCAGGGCACACTGCTGTCCTGGATGCTGCTGCACACTACCCATAGGGCCAGATGTGTTCAATTTTGCAACCAAGCTATCACAATCTTATGTATAGCACATAATTGCCTCTGCCTAATCTCAGTCTATGTACCATACATACATACATACTTTTGTAATAGTGAGTCCAGTGAAGCATCACAAATACATGGGCATCCTTCAACCAAGAGCCCTTTCAAGCCAGGAGCAGTCAAGGCCCATCATTCTTCTCCTCTGCCCTCAGCCTAGACAGCAGTGCATGTGACCCAATCTTTGATATGTGGTCACCACACATCTCTATGATATGCTGCCATGGTCTCATGCCATGTTCACCATACCTTCAAAGGAGGGCAACAGCAGACATTGCCTCTGACATCCATGTTGAGCCCACACCCAGAGCTTGCTGCACCTCACATTTTTTAATGAGCTTTGAGTGCTTTCCCCCATGATGGCCAGACAGCTGGAAAGCTAGGTGAGAGACTGCCATGACATGCAGGATCCAAAGTGATCCTGGGTACAGTACTGACCTGCACTGGTAATGATGTTCAACTGTAATGTTCAGAGAACTGGACTGCAAGCCACCATGATGCCACAACATTGGCATTGGTCTGTACATGATGCTGGCCTTGCTTGAATGCAGCATAGCCATCCTCTGCCTGGGCCAGCCTCAGCCCTGCTGGGCAGTGGTGGCAGTGGAGGTGGGGGACAGAATGAGACTGTTAGGCTGATTGTGTTGTCAGCAGGCACATACACTGCTGGTACATCAACAGGCACATTGATGATGTCCATCCCAGGCATGGCAGCACCCTTCAGATGTCAGCTGTACTCAGGACACAGAGGATCCAGATAGGTGATTTCACTTGCACCTGTTTGAGAGGAATGGCCTCAGTGTGCAGCCACTTGGGACAGCATGGTGCCAACACTTGGGGGAAGGGTAGGGGCCAGAAACACACTCACCTGCCAACTGGGGGGCCTGCACATATAGCTGCTCGACCAGCTGCTG